>BJBW01007118.1:0-178163 GCA_004320125.1 Scolopax mira | reverse complement strand
AGAAATATTTCCTGATATCTAACCTGAACCTCCCCTGGCACAACTTGAAGCCATTACCCCTTGTCCTGTCATCTGTGACCTGGGAGAAGAGACTGACCCCCGTCTCTCTACAGCCTCCTTCAGGTAGTTGTAGAGAGCGAGGAGGTCCCCCCTCAGTCTCCTCTTCCTCAGACTGAACAACCCCAGCTCCCTCAGCCTCTCCTCATAAGGCTTGCGCTCCAGACCCCTCACCAGCTTCGTTGCCCTTCTCTGGACCTGCTCCAGCACCTCAATGGCTTTCTTGTGGTAGGGGACCCAAAACTGGACACAGTACTCAAGGTGGGGTCTCACCAGTGCCAAGTACAGGGGGACGATCACCTCTCGGGTCCTACTCACCACACTGTTCTTGATACAGGCCAGGATGCTGTTGGCCTTTTTGGCCACCTGGGCACACTGCTGGCTCATGTTCAGCTGACAGTCAACATGTGGTGTCTAGCATTCCTCCACTTGCCCTGGAAGTCCTCCTACTTAATTTGAACTCGTGTTTTAATGTGAAATTTGTTACATTACTGTCTAGAAGAGAGGATCACTTGGAGCAGCAAAGCTGAGATGGCATGTAATGTGGGATGGAGGGGGTGTAAAGCTGGAAACAGTAATACGTTAGTAAAACTGAACAGTGTTTTGCCCTACGAAGGGCCAAGGGATGAGTTGAACATCAGGCTTCATTTTGTTTGGCCACTGATACCGGTGTGGGACTTTTGTATCTGTTGTTTGGGCTGGCATCTGGGTTCTCTGTTTTTTCCCCACAAAGCCAGTGATTCAAGTGCTAAATATGTGTAATCCCTTTGTAGATAACCTGTATTCCCCACCTGGCCTCCAGCAGTGGTTCCAAAACTGTGCAAGCCTTAGTAAGCCTTGTTTTGTTTTTGTCGGCTCATTTATATATATATATATATATATATCTCATTAAAATTTTTTTAGGTCTCTAGTTTTAGGCAACTGAATCACTCTTCAAACATTGTTTCTAGCCAATATGTCTACAAAGCCACAGTTTTACTCCTAGCATATCAGCTATACTGTTGCAGCTGGTGTACAAGCTCCTCTGTGCATGTCAAAAGAAGACCCTATCATCAAAGATATTTAAGGCCCAGCAAGTTGCTCTCTATCTTGCTGTCAGAATGCATCTTTACATCACTGGGGCTTGTCTGCCTGTGCATCCCCCGTGTTTGTGTGTCCGCTTGGCTCCTGGCAAAGTTATTTATGCCCTTTCCAGTCTGCCTTCCAGAATTATCCTGAAGCCTTTGTTTGGCTCAGTCTTCTGGCCTCCAGTCTGTTTTTCTTGGCTCTGCTCTCATCTGCTTCACCCAGTGTTTCTTATGACTCTTGTCGGTGGTTTACACAGCTATTTCAGGAGTTATATTGTCTTTTGACTCTTGTGTTTTGTGCTCTGTCTTGTGAGCTGCCCAGAAATGTGAGGGTCACCGTAACCTTGATTTGAGTCATCTGACTGCCTCCCTATGTCTCATGCTGAATTCCTAACTATATGTTGAATTCCTAACTATTTACGATCATATTCTTCTGCTTTGAATCCAAAGATGACATCAGGAGACAGGTTTTTAAACCAAACCATTGGCCTTAGAGAGGATGCTCCTTAAAAGACTCCTCCTGTAGCTTTTTTTAACTATTTGTTAAAAACTTTTTGCTTAGAAAGCATGTAGTGCTACTATAGGCATTATAAAGACCTTTCTTCGGTAATGTCAAAGTTGGTGCATTTGTTCCTACTTGTTAAAAATAGATAATGCTGATTTACATGACTTACACATAAATACTTACCCGGTGCTTGGACCATACTGAAAATAAACCCCATTGTATTTAACAAGAAATGCTGCCCCATATGTCACAGAGAAATGGCAGCCAACAAACAGGAGATTAGAAAGATTTTCTGTTATTTTTCTAAAGTTCTGAAGTGAAAAGAACATACCAGTGAAAATATTCCAGTAATATAGCCGTCTTATACTGTACCTCACGTTCTGTAAATGTCTCTGAAAATCAATAAAAACAAATTGTACCTAACGTATTCTATGTTTTGCAAGGAGGGCAAGCCTTTTCCCCTGATTTATTAACGTTTGGAAAAAAGTCATTGCACATAAAAGTCTTGTATTAAAAATAATAAATCATGATGTTTTAAGATTTTTTTTCTCATAGTTAGAGAAGAGTAGAAAGTATAGCAGTGATTGGTTTTTACTGCTATGAAAATATTTCTATTCTTTGACTGTAACTGGCATCAAGAACAACAATAACAAAAAACAAAAGCCATACTGGGTATTCCATCTCTGATGTTTTATGTCTACTCAGAGAAGATAGGGTACAGAGAGTTGTTCAGCAGTGGTAAAGACCTCATTTTTATTGTGCAGAGCTAAATTTACCCTTGCTGTAATTGTTCTGAAATCAGCAGAGTTACTCCTGCTAGGCATGCCAGTGACCTGCTCTGATTGTGTTGCTGTTCTAGGAGAGACTACACTCCAGCAGAGATTCTTTGCTTCAGCTGAACACTTGCATCCACTGAATTGTGTTTACTTCTGCAACTGTTTGTATGAGTGTAGCCAGCACAGATAGAAGAGCACAGTAACTTGAATCTCTGCTTTCATGTGGATAAGCTTTGTCCTTCCAGAGGAAGGATGCTGTTCCCTATCACAAACCTCATCTGAAATTCTTCACCACATACCTGATTAGGCAGAAACCTTCTTTAGACACAAATTGGGGTTAGTACTCATGAGATGTTCAGGCTTGATATTTTCTACAGAGTATCCAGACATCAAGAAGTGTGTGTGAGGGAGTTCAGATATTTTTAATAAATTCCTAGCATTGTATTTAATAAATTCCTAGCATTGTATCAGAATATTCTATAGTTATAAAAAAAACAACAGGTGATGCAAAAGAAAATAGGCTGATGGGAGTTTTTCCAAAGCTTCTATTTTAATTAAATAAATGTGTCAGAAAGGAACAGAGGACTATCAGGTTTACACAGAGGTAGGACTAAACTGAAACTTGATGTGCAGTTTCTATTTTGAGATTATTCATTTTCTCTCTATTAGGCTGTAGAGACCCAATTGAGCTAGTTCTCTGTAAACTGAAGATTCATAACTCACTCCCAGTTCTGGTCTCCCTTGTGCTGATGTGAAAATCTGCATTTTTAACAGAGATTATTTTTTTTTTTTCTCCTTCCCTTGGAAGTACCATGTGTCCAGAAATGTATATGGTTCATTTCTGTGCCTCTTTATTTTTATTTGTTTTTAATGGATTTTCTTACTGTCATCAGTAGCACGTGTATGATACAGGTTGACATGGTAAATATGAATTTTTAATTAAAATTATAAATATTAATTTTAAACATGAGAAGTTAGTAACTGAGATGTTAACACTGCTTTGGAGATTTTCCTGCTGCTGAGGTGATAGAAATTATGTATGGGGTTAAACATGTGAAAAGCAACATGTCTTGGGAAGGATAGTACAGCAGCCTAAGGGCACAGAAATGTGAGATATTTGGACTGTGAAGCAAAGACAATAGGAGGTCAGACGTTAAGCTGCTGAAAGTTAATACTAGAGATGACATGGAACCAAGGTTCAAGTTTTAAACTCCTTCCTTACATTTCTGAACCATTTGTAGTCAGTACTTTGCATCACATTATGACCAGTTGGCACAGCTGAATCCAATATAAAAAGGAGGGACATGGTCAGGTTCAAGGTGGGGGGGGGGGGGGGGGGGGGGGGGGGGGGGGGCGGGGTGGCATGAATGTTTCTTTATGACTTTACATCTAACTGTGCTAAGCAAATAATTTTAGGCAGATTTTTGAAAGCTCCTACGTTTCAAAGTTACTCAAATTTCACTGAGCTCAATGGGACCTGCCAGCCAAGAAGTTCTTGAAAATTCACCTTTCTAGACATATTATGCCTCTAAAACTCATATCCTTCAGCCTCTGTTATGTTGACTGTGAAATGGGTCCGATGCTGCTTTCTTTCTTGGGAGATGAGGAAGCACAAGTATTTTTGGATAGGTGTTAGTTTTGTCCAATGGAATTTTTTTTTCCTGTATAACCTGTGATTCCTGATGTATTTTTATTCTTCCGTGAAGGCCCTGGAGTTATAACTGTGTTAATTTTTCACTGTGGATTCACTCTTGGAGCAAAGTTGGGAGGCTGTTGTCTTGCTCGGAGACTTTGACTTGTATTTGCTGCTGTCACTGAAGAGTGATTTTAGAAGAACCTACATGATGAGAGGTACTATCTTTCAGCAGATATGTTAAATTGAGGTCGCTTCTGTCAATGGCCCTCTTAAAAATCACCTCTGTGTCTTGTCAGCCATTCCATTTCCCAGTGAAATTAATTCTAAAAATCAAGGACTGTGTCTGAGATATTGCAAAGCCCATAATGGAGGCTGTGTTTGCCCTGTCTTCATTGCCCTACTGGTATTTCACTTACTATTTTTGTCAGGACTTATATTACAAAACTCAATTTTACTCCGTTCTATATCACAAAGCAGCATATGTCACGCTAACTCCACTGAGCAGAGTAAGATTACTACATGAAATCTTACATCATCTCGTGATATATATACACACAAGATTACTCAGAAAATAACTTGTCACCACTGTAGACACTTCACGATTGCTGGAAAAAACACTCCATAGTGAAGGTCACATGTATATACACACTGATTTAACAGCTCTATTCGCCCTTTGCTAGGGCAGTGATGCTGCCAGAATGACAGGAGTTTAGTAAAGCTTCATACTTGTAAGAAAAGCTTTCTGATCCCTTCTGTTTAAAGAACTGAAGTTCCTTATATTGAAAGGAAACGGAACTTTGTAACTACATTATTTTGTGAATAATAGTGATATACAGTTGAAATAGTTAAGTGGCTCTGGTTCTTTCAGCTGAGACGTTAAAAAACATAGTGCTCTCAGATTCCTTGTAGACTGAAATTTTAAACCCATTCACGAGAACTTTAGGATTTAGGAAAGCTGATTTTGGGCGCACGTTTCTCTTCCTGTTCATCATACTGTGTGCTTTTCTGCTTGATGCATGTCAGTAGTGATTTCAAAGTTAAGAAGGTTTCCTTTCTTTTCTTATGAAAAGCCACTTAGATTTTGAAAATTTGTAACCTACTGAAATACAACCTTTACTGTTAGCATCCTGTGCCTTTGAGGTGGCTCCCAAAAGCCCTGGTCTTTCTGTTGGTTCTGTGCATTCCCAACTGAGATGTTAGTTTTTCAGACTCACCTTTTATGTGTTCTGACCACAATGTGTCTAGAACTAAAGTTCTTTTTGGCTATGTGGCACTGATTGACCTCTTCAAATGTTTCACAAACCCATTAAGTTTCTTTTATTTCTGTGGGGTGTATTTGATAAGAAGTGACAACATTTCACATTCTTCTTTTGTCAGTATGCAAAAATTATGTCCTAAGTGACTTGACTTCTAGCACACCCACATTGAGTTTTTCACAAGGTTCAGATCTGGCTTTGTGTTAATTGATTTCTTTAATGGTTCCAGTGATACCTTACAACAGAAGAATGTTATATGTGGCCCAGTAGTGTTATGCTCTTTGTAGCCCATAAATCAATAAATGTACTTAAAAAACCTAAACTCTAAAACCATTAATTATAGGCATAGGCAAAGGTCACTGTCAAATTCCTCTCCCTATCCTATTTCTAAATAAAGAAATTATAAAGCAGCACACAATTTGTGAAGTCTAGTGATATTTTTGTATATAGGCATAGTGAATTTTTGTATATAAATTAGACTGTAAGGGTTGGAAATGGAATGGAAAAATTTCAGTGAACAGAAGTCCCTGCCAGCTTAATAAAAATGGAGGGAGGTCTCCACAACAAATCCTGAAACATTCTTTTGCTCACCGTCAGTATCTCCATGTGGAATTACCTCGTGATTGGGAAATGGAAGCAGTCTCTCAGAACTTTTACAGCAACCAAGCTGGGTCTTAAATGGATATTCTACCATTTTAATTTAAATTCTAGCAATTATAGAAAATAAATTTTTTCAAGCACTGAATGTTGAATTAAAATGTGGAACTTCCTAATTATGTCAAATGCTGCCATGAAGAGTTCACTTGAAAGCAATTCAGACATTACAGAGAAGGGTACGGCTTAGTCAGCTTATTATTTCTTTCACTTAGCTTGAGTTCTAAGATGAAATTGCTTTAATAGCTTTGTTGCTGCTCTAAATGTTTTATGGGATTCCCTTCTGCACAGAAATTTTAGTGACCATATTTAATTAAGGAATCTTTGCTTAATGCAATTAGTATTTATAAAAGTTGGCAACCTTGTAGGCAAAATTCTGTGTTTATTCTCAGGACAGATGTAGCATAAACAAGAGGAATGTAGTGCTATTGTTAGACAGGCACGGTCATCTGGATCAAGCTGCATCAATTAAAGTCATCACCACAGCCCCTGGAAATGGCAGCGCTGTGTCCTGTGCTCTGCATTGTGCAGGTACTTTCAAACCATGTCCTGGCAAAGTCAACTGAGACAACCAGCTTTGTGTTGAAGGAAAGGAGATGCATTTACTTGTTTCTTCTACTAGCATAGTTTTGGGGGGCAATAGCCTACGGCAACGGATAGTAACAAGTGACCGTAGATTATTGATACATGTCCTAGGATGCTTCCTTCTTTCCTTCCTTCCTTCCTCATGATGTGAATCATGACCTGAACTTCCATTGTTCCATGACACTTGAATCTTACTTTGGAATAGAAGAACAAGTTCTGTGATTACAAATACGCTCATTTTTTCTGCAAGTTTGCAGTATGGGTTGTGATGCAAGTTGTCTATACCAGTGTAACTTCTGTCTTATTATAAATTGCTGAAAATTATGCTAAGCAATGGACAACTGGGATTTAGGATATTTCCACAGTAGGTGAAGGGATTTGTGCTAACTGCGTGATAACATACATGTAAAATCCTAATGGTTATATGGCATGTACACATCCTGTTTTTCTATAATCAACATAATTTTGTTTGTTTTTAAGGTAGCATTTACAAGCAATTATCACTGTGCTTTTCGAAATGTTAGCTTCTGACCAAGAACTGGTCTACCTGTTCTGTCAATTTTGGTTTGACTTGACTTAAAAGAGCACTATTAAACCATAGTTTGAATTAGTGCTATATAGTTGATGAAATATGGGTAGACCTGCTATCCAGAAAGTAGGTAAAGGGACAGATACACCCTTCAGCTAGAGGTTAGCACACCCAATGCATAGGGATGGTAAATCCATGATGTGGTGTAAAATCAGCCAGTGTAGCTCAGGCCCCAACTGGCTTTGACCTTGCCCTGAAGAAATGAGGACAGCTTAAACATTCTGGTTTGTTGGCTGTGATGCAAGGGGAATAACTTGCAGCTGAGAGGTGGCAACATGCAGCTTTAGGGCAATGACACTGCCTTAGGGCATTAACTGTTCCAGACAGCTGCTAAAAATCTGGTTTATATTTGTTGCTTTTGTATCATAAAAATGTGGATATAAACTCACAAACATGAAGAAGCAGATGTAAACTACACAGCTATAAACCAGATTAGGTGTAACGCAAGAATGTCATAATATTAAAGCATAATGCTTGAAAATATCATTAAGGCCATTCAAGTCTTATGGACTTGAATTTGTCTTATGGACAGAGAAATTTTGGGGGAAGAAGGGGTACTACATTACAAAAGTTACTAAGCCCCACTGTCTAAATCAACTCAAGCATTGGAAAGAATAAATGTCATGGAAAGTCAATAAGACTTGACTCCTGGGTAACCCATGTTATTTTAAATGTCATGCTCTGTGCTAAATAGTGAATCATTTTGTACATGTTGCTGAGTCTTGTTCTTTAAATATTGATGCCCCTGCAAATGGTCAAAAAGAAAAAATGACTCATAAACTAAAGGTGACCTGAATGCCTAGTAAAGATCTATGGCAAAGAAATCAAAGATGTCAAATGCTGTGTGAATTCTGACAGAGGAATGCTATATACAGAGACAGACACACTTGCAGCACTTAAGTGTAATTCAGGTCTGAAAGAGGGTTTCATATGTATTTACAGATTTCCAGGAAATATTTCACTGAGGTTGTATTTATCCTAAAATAAACATCTTTAATTTATTGAGCTGAAGACTATAGTGTTTTCCAGTTTCTTCTCTCTCTAAACCCTTTTACATGTCCTCAGAATGACACAGATGATTTTGATTGGCAAATACTTAGTTGTTAACTTTGAATTCCAGGTTGTTTTCTAGAGGAAAATTGTTTTCTAGAGGAAGGTTGTTTTCCTGGTTCTGTCGGAACAAACAACATCAGGTTGTGTATGTTCTAGTGAGGTCTCCTCTTCCTTGTCTTGTACTCAGTGCAGTCAATGGCTCAGTCTAACACATACGGAAAGCAGTAGTAGGTTTTCTATTGATTAATAGGAACTGGACTTCTTGAAGAAAAAGAAATTTGTCCTCTGAGATCAGAATCTGGCACCTGGTTTCCTTTCTACAATTTTAAACATCTTTTCTGACTTTTTTGTGAACATGCGAAAGATTTTAGAGAACCATCTCTAAGTCTACAATGGGAGCTGAAGAAGTAGAAATATTTTGTCTTGTTTCTGTTCTAGCTAGATACATGCTTGATTATACATTTTCCTGTATGACACTATAGAAAAGAGCTGGCAGTTAATAACTCTGTTTCAAAAGCTGTGTACTTTGGCTGTAAATAGCATTCCATGTGGAAAATTGGCACAGCAGGTGTCAGCTCAGGATACTCAGAATTCTTCCTCCTTCTGCTACTGAATCAGGCACAGGAAACGTTTTAAGGGTTTTGTAGTTTCATGTTCCACTGTGCTGTTTTTCATTCTAGTTACTCCTCCCATCCAGCCTTCTACAAGTTTCTTAAATGAATGAGGTTCTACAAAAATGCAAGGAGGAGGACTATGCAAACTGCAGGCTTGCTAGCATCACCTCGGTCCCTGCAGAGATTATAGAGCAAGTCATGTTGGAAGCTACTTCCTAGAATTTGAGGAGAGAGAAGATAATTGAGAACAGCACAGATTTACCCTAACAAATGGTACCTGACCAGTTCATTATGTTTTAGAATGTAATGAGTGCTCTGTGGTTGAAAGAATAGCTGTGGATGTTGTTTACCTTGACAAGGCTTGTTGTTTACCTTGACAAGGCATTGTCTCCCGTACCATCTTTGTAGCTAAACTGGTGAGACATGGATTGTAATGGATGAAAAAATGGATGTTGGCTCAAAGAAGAGTCATCAATGGTTTGGGATAAAACTGGCAGGCAACTACAAGTGATCTTCCTCAGTGATCTGTACTGAGACTGATACAGTTGAGCGTTTTCATCAGCATGAAGGGACAATATGCACCCTTAGCAAGTTCATGAATGATGCCAAATTTTGTGTGTAGGAGGGGAGCAGCTGATATGCTAGATTGAAGCAGAGCTTCCATACAGAGGGACCTCAGCAAGTAGGAGGAATGGGCTGGTAGAAGCCTCATAATGTTCATAATGCAAACACACCATTCTGCCAGGACAAATTAGTACAGGCTGGGAGCCAACTGGCTAGAAAGTAGCTCTGCAGAAAGATCTGGGGGGGTCCTGATGGGCGATGAGGTGGTCATGAGTCATCAGGAACATGCTCAGAGCAATGAAAGCCAGTTACATTCTGAGCTGCCTTGTCAAGCCTGTATCCAGCAGGTCAAGTGGTTATTCCCTTCTGTTAATTACTTACAGGACCCCATGTAGAGAAATGTGTTCAATTTTGACCTTCTGTGCAAGGGAGAGATGAATAAACAGGAGCAAGTCCAGCAGGAAGTAAGTTGGTTAGGGAGCTGCAGCATAGGAAAATTAAGGAAAGTTAAGGCAGTGAAAGGTCAAGTTGAAAGCACTGGGCTTGCTTACCCTGGACAAGTTAAGGCTAAGAGAAGATCTAACTGCAGTCTTCCACTACCTTGAGAAAAGTATCTAGAGAGAATGAAACCAGAACTACACAGCAGAAGTGCAAGATGCAATGGATACAATCCTAATTCAAAGGCATTGGGAAAATTTCTTAGATAGTTCGGCAGTTTTATTTCACGGGGAGGGTGCAAGTACTGGAACAGGTTGCCCAGAGTCTCCATCCTTGCAAATACTGTAACTTCTTAAGTCCCTGAGCAATCAATGTCACTTTGGAACTCAGCATGTTTTGAGGAGGCAGTTTCCAACTTTTCTTTTCCAACCTAAACTATTCTATAATCATCCCATTCTGTAATTAGCCTTCACTTCTGGACATGACATACTTCTGAAATGTAGGAGAGATGTAGCGAGGAGATGGGAAAGAAGCATGAGGTTTGGAAGTTATTCTATGGGCTTTCATAGAAGATCTTTTAGACCTTAGGTTAGTCCTTGAGTGAGCTCTCCTCCTGATTTCCATGGGTGCATCATCCTGAGATGTATCACAGAGCTCTGTTAATGCCTGAACAGCAGCACAGTCCAGCATACAGGACACAAGGCTGCCACTCTGAGCTGGCTTCTGTACTCGACCATCCTGCTGAGTTGACAATGTACAAGTCACTAGTTTGTTTTCCCCCCTGATTCCTTCCCTAGTTAGACTGCAAACTTTCTGGATCAAGAGGTGAATTTTTACTAGCTGTTTAGTGTACAGCATGCCGGGACCTCCTATTGGGTAGGTCTCTAAGTGCTTTTTTTGGAAAACATCATCTGAAGTGAGCAATGTTGTAAAAAAGCAAAGTGCAGCTGGAATTTCCCTCAGACTGTTTGTTGTGTAACGCTGAGAGAAAATGAAAATCTTCAGTGCTGTACTGCTCCCAGTAAGAGTCTTAAAAACATTTGTATCATGACTGGAAATGTTAGCAACGAGGACTGGAGATGGGAATCGAATGAGAGTAATCTGGGAGGAGAGAGCCTGAAGAGTCTTGTTACACTTAAGTTACTGCAAGACAAGGGAGAAGAATCTGTATTTGCTTGTAAGATTCTTCTTGTCCCCTGGCTCTCTTCTCTTCCCTCCTCTCAAAATAAAAATAAAGCCACAGGGCACTATTCGTGGCTGAAACCCTTATGCGACTTGGTGGGAGACTTTGTGTTGATTCTGTAGTGTTAGTTCCTGCAGGGTACTGTGAACCCTTGGTTTCCAATTAATGTTGATGTAAAGTGTTCACAGGATTTATGAGCCAGAATTAAAAAAAATAACTGATGTGGACTGCTGCCATAGGTTCTTGAGAGTCTCTTGTAGCCAGCTTTGCTGTCTCTAGAATTGTTCTGGCAAAGTACTGCACCTTGCTTTCTTTCCTTTTCCAGAATGGAAGGAAATGTCTGATCAAGCCATGGGCCATGTTTTCTTCAGCTTCCTACAAAGACACCTGGGACTGCTGTTGAAACAAAGAGTTCAGAGGGAATAGTTCTAGTTGCATTGCAACCTATAAAACAATAAAAGAGCAACCACAAAGCTTGCGCCGTGGCCAGGGTCAGCTTAACTCACTTTTGCAAGAGTATCTCCAGCCACCACAGAGGTGATTTGGTAGCTCTGTGTTACTACTTTCTGCTGGGCCACGCAGCTGTGGGTACAACTGGGACATGGTACGGTGCTTCAGCAGTGTTAATGCCTGAATAGCCCCCCTTGGCTCCCACACATAATGGCTGTTGAGCTAATTTCTGAACATTTGAGACGATTGTGAACCCTGATTTCCTTATCTTTCCCACACTGAATACCTGCATCGAGACAGCTCAGGAGCGGGGTTGAAGGTTTTAAAAATATTTATTCCTAGCAATTATTTGTCAGAATTCACCTTTTTCTTTAAAAATAAGAAAAAAGGATGTTTACCTACTGAGAGCATAAAGCTGTGATTTAAATTATTCTGGGGATGGTATTTCTAAAATAAATACTAGTCCTCGGTTTATATTAACTTGTCCTTTGCTCAATATTGCTCTGATAGAGCTACTGTGAACATACGGCAGGTGACTCAGAAAGCTTTGAATTTTATTTTGTTCCTGCCCCTGCTTGTCTCATTATTCCTCATGAAGTTGCAGGGTGTGATCTATGAGTAATTTGAAATTATATGCAACTAGAAGGTTAATGCTGGTCTTGCAGATAAATCACAGGGCTTGATGGAAGGAGATGTAGGTACTTTCAGCTTCATTATCTTTGTGGCTTCCAGCAAGTCACTGGATTTTGATGTGCCACAGTATCTATCTGCTTAAGTGGACTCAGAAGGCATGTCAAGTACAATGGAGACTCAACGTTTTTACATACATTACATTATACAACATAGCTGTCTGTAGTAACAATAACTGGTTTTATGATGGTTGATATTATAGTGTAGCTTCAGAAGAGGAACTTAAATCCTTCTGAAATTAATAGGCTATAATCTGAGTACCTTGACTAAATGCATAGTTGAGAAGAGAACTCTTCCATTAGCAAATTTTCTGTCAGACTTGTGGTAATCCTGGGAAAGCCTGTGCAGCCTAAACCTGCACACAAAATAGATTAATACATGGCCAGAAGGAACTTGATGTCTTTATCAAAGACAACATTCCTATTGATTAAGGATTTTTTTGGTTGCTTCATTCTGTTGTAGACTATGATAACTGCTGTGCACGGTGCCTCCTGGGAAATAGCTAAGTAAAAAAAGACTATTATAAAGCATAATCTATCGTTTTTTCCTTTTTTATTGAAGTACATTTGTGATAATGTAGTTTATGTTATGCTGGCTGAAAAAGAAACATCTGTCCACATACTTCTGTAAAATTTCATTGGACTTTTATGAGTAGTGTATTTTTATGTGATAAAGAGAGGGAGATAAAATGACAAAGAGAGCCAGAAGATCAGTTGAACTATACTGATCTCAAACTGTATGCTGCAGTCACAGGTCCATTTAACTGCAGTATGCAGAATTCTGATTGCTGAATACATTTTCTTTGGGGTGATGATTTTTAAATAAGCTTTAAAGTTTCTGTGTTTTTAAGAATTTTGTAGTTTTCTTAAAAGTATATAGGTCTAATGGATTGACTTGTAGCATTGAAAAGGCTGAGTAATTTTTTTTTCCTTAAGCTTATGATTCTCATGCCTTTGCATGTCTGTCCTTGTGGTTTGTTAAAATGTGTGTTGATAGAAGTTGGATTTGAGAACACATAGCATCCTTAGCGACCTTGACATATTCACACTCTACAAGGATAACTCCTTACTCCTGTTTTTAACAAGTGATCTAATTCATTTCAATGAAACTTATCACAAGATGCAAGATTTTTGATGGGTTTAGGGGCTTTTAGATTGATTCTAAAATCATGCAATCCACTTAGCTTTCCCATGCAGTTTGACATGAATACTGTTCTTAGCTTTGACATAGAATAGAAATAGAACATAGCTATTAATCAGCTGCTGTGTCCCACTCCATGTGTTTGCTTGTGATTTCTATGTCTCCCTTTAATTGCTTGATTAACTAATGGGAGGTTATTGGTGTTTGTCAAGTGCTTTGAAATCCACATCTGAATGGTGTCAGAAAAGTGAAAAGCTGTTCTTTGGCAATTCCAGGAAAAAGAGGCATTGCCTTGAATGCGGCCCATGGAGTTATCCTTAGTCACTCCCTTTTCATTACTTGGCTTTATGAAAAAATAAATAAAACAATGGGGTATGACTGGGATCATTAAAAACATATTTTGTTATTAAGCTTCCTGTAAAGAACATACTGTAATATCAATTACTGGCTTCAGCAGTTTTGGGAAATGGGAGCGTCAAAGTACACGAAAGCCAATATGCACCAATGGTATAGTCATTGATTTTCATAGGATTATGGGAGTCAAAAATGGAAATTGATATTGCAGTGATGTCCTGGGTAATTGACCATTTAAGTGGTTCGGCAGTAGTCCTGTAGATAAGGGAAGAGATGCCCTTCTTTGGTGCCTGTTCCATATTAATGAGTTTCCTACTTAGTATTTTATGCTTGTTTCATTTATAGTAGAGCTTTAAGTACCTGATCTTGACTTGAGAGTACTTGGCATCTTGCAGGATCAAGAATTGTGCCTGCTGAAGCTTGCTGCATTTAATTTAATCGTATCATTTTATTCACTGTTACTCACTCCTTCTATCCCATGAGGAACATAGAGAAAGGAAAAGGAAGAGGGGAGAGTGCCAGTATACTATAATAGCAGAAAGAAGAAACTAATTTTACACTGCTTTTGAAGCATGTGGTTTGAGGCATCATCCCTGGAGGTGTTCAAAAGATGGGTTGATGTAGTCCTTAGGAATACAGTTTAGTGATTTTTGTCAGGGTTAGGTTGATGGTTGGACTAGATGATCTTTAAGGTCCATTCCAAACTAGACAATTCTATGATACTATGATTCTGTTTTCTGTTTGTAACGTGGTCCTTCCAAGTGACAAAGAGCTTAACTGTTGAGAAGAACTACAATAAACTTAAGTTTTCTTCCAATGTAATATATTGATAACACCTACTTACAAGCACTGTCTAAAATGGGTTTTCTAACTTAGGAAAATTGTCAAGTGGATAGGACACAAAAAATCAGAAACCCTTATTATGATCATAATTTATAGTGAGAGTCTTTCAGAGGGTTAATAAGAGACTTAATATATATTTGAGTAAAAGGCAAATCAGCAATTACAGTCCAATAGATTGCTTATGAACATTACCTTTAGCTATCTATTAAACTTTCTAAGGATATTGTCAGCTGCAATATGTAAATCTTATAACTATACTGTCTTTATAACATGTTACAGTCATTTAACCTTTATAAAATATTTATAAAAGGAACCTTATTATAAGTGTAGCCCATATTTTGTGTCTGATTTTCACTCTACAGCATGCTGCTTATTTTGCAGATCAATATTGTCTTTTTGCTTCCTTGTATTCCCCCATCTGCTTGTGTGTAAAAAAAGAGGATTTTCTTCAGATTAGTATCCTCATGCTACTGCAGAATTTTGCAAATGTATTTAATTACACACACACAAATGTTATGAATGGCTTCTGAAAGATCAGCTCAGTAAATGCCAGATTAAATGTTACCTGTCCCAAAAGAGGCCCACGCAACCCTGGTCCAAAGGGCTCCCATCTCACAGCACATGAAATTGGAAGTTAAGTCTCTGTGTAATGTTGTACATGAAGCAGTGCTCTTCCTCTTTGGCCCGTGCTGTGACATCCTACCATGTGGCAGGAGCAGCATGACAGTATGGGTGGAAGGAAGATCCAGGCTCAGTGACTTGTCGTTTGGTGGATTCGCTGTTAGCCCTGTTTGAAGAAGGAGTGTATTCTTGAAGCAGATCTCCCAGTGGTCAACACTTAGTGTGCATTTCTTTGCATCATAAAGCAGTTGCAGTTTGGATGAGCCTGATTGCTTTCAGAGAAAGCTAAACCAGAAAATCCACTGTGGGTATGTACCAAATATGCCCCAATCCCTAATTATGAAGACTGTAACCGTGAATTGCCCTCAACACCACGAAGTTTTCCAGCATGAATCAAATACCACACCAAGAGAAGGCTCTGGGACACTTGAGTGCTTTTGCAGCACCTGGCAAGTACTTCTAGTGCCATATAAAGGCTCATATGGAAAGTATGGCTTGATGTTTGCTGCTGTTTACCACCTTGAAATTTGCTTCTTTTTTCCTTTCCAGGACAGCAAAAATATTTTCCTTCTTTATAAGCACCTTCTTGTGTTGCAGTCTGTCTTTGCTGAACATAGTTCTGACCAAAACACTGGTCTGTTTTACAGTATCTCTCTTTTTTTCCCCATCTTATTATTTCAGCTCCCTGCTGTCTTTCCATGTGGAACTATCTTGCTGCTTCAGCCTTCCAGAAGATCCAACAAGGTACATGCTGTGGTCCCAGGAACATAATACTGTTTATTATCTTGTACTGTGAGAAAGTTGGAAAACTATCCTGTAGCAGAATAGCTCAGTGGCAGAACAAAGAGCTTGCTAACCTCAGGATAGCTTCTAGGTGCAAGGGGGCTAGCAGTCAGTCGTGTACAAAATGCTGGAAGATTAAGGTTCTCCTGATACCAATAACTACATTTTTGGGGAAACACAGTGGATGTACCCCTGCTAAAGGGGTCTGGACAGCTTTGCAGGTGGACCATACCTCTAAGGCTGCCATCCACTCAGATCCCAAGGTCCTGGGATCATCATGCAGGAGTCCTGGGGGAGGACTCAGACTCTCATGCCACTCCAAGGAAAGCTGAATCCCACAAATGACTCTCATCAACATCAAGAGGTATTTCTTTTACCTGCTCTCTGCTGGGGCCAGTGTCAACAAGCCCCTGTGTCAGATTTAGTGTTTGCTTTTTGGGTAAGAGAAGGTCTGCACAGCAACACTAAGGATCCCACCTCTTCCCCACGAAAACAAGGACAATCACAGACTGGGTTTGTTTCAGAAACCAAGCCAAGGGTTTATCTTGATCTGTTACATTAGAAGACTACAAATTGTTCTGCCTGTGTTAATATTTTACCCTAAATTTCTAATGAAGGCAAGCTGTGAGAACGGTACCAACCTTAATGTTAGTACATAAATTATGGTATATTTTAGGAGGCTAGCCATAATTAAGACTTGGCTTGTTCTTTTCCTCTTTCTTGGCCTCTGTGATAATGAAAAAACAGTTCTGATGAGTTAGTTAGTTATCAAACTTGCATGTAATGATAAAGTAGAATAAAAAGCAGGTAATTTAAAATAATTTTTAAAATTCAATGAAACATATTTTCTTTGGAAAATACATCTTTAAAAAAATACCTTTTAAACATGAGTGTATACTAAGCCCTGACTCCAGTAAAAAATACTTTTAGTTATTTTTATACACTAAAAGTTTATTATATTGTTGTCAATGTTTTCCCTAGCCAAACCACTGAAGTGTTTGAGTACTGAGTAAGTGTTTGAAACTGTAGGTTACTGAGGCTGTAATACAGGATTAGGTTTTCTCTGTGGACCCAAGAAAATGCTCCTTTATCGTGGCCTTTTCAAATAGTTCAGTTCAATAATTGTTGAACTTGAAGCTGAGAAACTGAGCTGTGCTGAAAAAGCCAAAAAACTTGATTTTCTCTCCCAAACTGTTGATAGGACAGGAGGATCAGATCTACTAATTAAACACTTGGAAACAATAGCTATAAGAGATGTTTACTAATTTTAGATGAGGAAAGCCTTCTTTATTGATTATAAAATTTTGAAAATAAACTGTGAATAGGCAAATATTTTTCTTCAGATATACAGCAGACAGATGATTTAAAATAGCTTCAAATGCTGTGTTATGCATTTGGGGTGAATTAGAATTTTTAATGTTAGTTCAGTTTGACAAGCTACACAGAAGCAGACATTTAATAAGGACAGATGCTTTTCATGAGAGTCTGACTCTAAGACCCTGGAGAGTCAAAATAATGGTGTATTACACAAATAAGGTCTTAATTTATTTTGTCAGTAAAGGGAAAATAACAATGCATGCCACCAATGACATAAGAATATAATTGCAAAACAAGAATAATGGTTATTTATGGTTTTCTACTTGATAATTCAAGTTACCATTAAAATCTGTGAGTATCAGCGTAGCTACAAATTATCAGTAATTCAAAAGCAGCAGCGTCACTTTCTTTTCAGACAGTCTTAGTATTCAAAGATAGGAATTGCTGTGGCAAGATGGGAAATAGAAGAAAGATTCTGTTGAAGGAGACTGACAATTATCGTTTCAGTAATTCCTCAGTGGTAAAATGCCTACTGAGCAGTTAAAGCAGAATTTAAATGTTCTTACATATTTTGAAATGCTAACTTACTTTACAGGAAATCACACTCATCGCAGCATCTTGTTCACTACCGTGGTGGTTCCTCAGTCTGACACTGCGGATGGTCTTTGCTTTTGTAGTTTCTTCTTTCTTATTCCTGATAACACTTTCCCTGTATTTTTAACTATAAGTAGATAAAAATAAACAGGACCACCATAAGGAAATTGAGCCAATAAAAGCAGTTTACCTTTGGATATGAAATTAATGAGAAACAACAACAAGCACCCTCAGAAGGCCATTCATTTGGATTGAAAAGGCTGAGCTATATTTTTAATTGTTGCGTTTTTAAATTCTGTGCTGTTACCTCAGGTTGTTTCTCAATGGATTTAAATGTTGTGTGATGAATAAAATATTGATTGGTGGTTTCGAATGACAGATGCTTCTAAATCTGAACAAACATAACTAATATGAAATTCAAATTCTGATCAAACAAAAAATTAATATGAATTTCATATTTTCTTGCTTTTAATAAGCACAGATGTCTTGCCAGTGGCACAGGCTCTGTCAGGCATCGCTGCATCACTTTTTGTGGGCTCAGACATAAAGGTATAGAGTTCTTTCTATGTGTGTGCCTTGCATGCAGAATCAAACTGATTGATATTCAGGCATAACTGGTGTTGACTTTCTTTGCTTTTCCAGTACAATATGCAGTTGGTAATTTAGGACCAAAAGGGTCCTAGCTCATCAGTGAATCATGTTCCCTGGTCTTTCAGGCAATTTGATCATTTAATCCCTTTAACAGACTCCTGCAGCTTTGTGCCTCTTACTGCTTGACAATGGGTAAAGAAGATAAAATTGCTGATACTTCTTTTTATCTACCAGGTTGCTGAAGCTAAATAATGCCCTAGTCTAAATGAAGTATTGGTTTAGTGAACAATGAAGTATATGAACACAAGAATTGCCATGTAGGTCAAAATACTGTGTGTCTAATACAGTATCTTATGTTTGACAATTTCCTGTTCCAGAGTGTTGTTGAAGAAACTCTTTTCTGAATCATTGCACGGTGACCTTCCTCTGGGGGAGGCATTTTTGTAATGGTTGTCAGTGAGAAATCCACCCAAACTTGAGGTTTAATTTTCTTTTTTCCTCCTGCTATATAACTTGTGTGTTCATCCTGTTTATGTAAACATTTAGGTTTTAATACCTTATAGTGATGAGTTTCAGAGGTTAACCTGATAATTTTTAGATTTTAAATATTTCTGCCTTTTACCTTCACTGAGTGAAGGTACACCAAAACCTGACTGAATGTGGGTATACAATTGATCATTTCATGTATCTCTGTCATGTCTTCTTGTTTGGCATCTTGCTTAAGCACTTAGTTTCCTCCATTATGTTTGAAAATAAGATACCCAGAACTAAACGCGCTATTTCAGCTGAAGGCATACTGATGACTAGAATAAAATAGCATGCTAACATTATTTTTATTCTTTTCTGTATTATTCCATTACAGAAAACAAGGCTGAGAATCTCAAGAAATCTTTCCCTCCCCCTACTCTGTAATCCTAACACATTATTTGCCTCTTTATTTGCAGTTGTGTGCTGATCAGAAGCTTTTGTATTTAGTCTGTTTACAGTAGAGCTCCTGTTTCTTTCCTGAAAGGTTCTAATTAATATAGAATTTATCAGTATCTAAGTAATTCAGACAGGATTAACGTATAGTGAACTATGTCTGGATTAAAATCCTCATGTGTTGGATTGCAGACTGGACTGGTTAAAGCATGCACTGCCTTTCAGTTCTAAGGCAGTCTGATATGGTAATGATGAAATATTTTCACCAATGTGAATGTAGTTTGTGATAGTATCATCTGGCAATTTTTCATAATTGCTATGTTTTTAGGAAATCTTCACAAAGAGGCCAAGTCTGGCATGAAGTATGGCCTGTACAGGTGCCTCTGAGGGGTGTCCCAGAAAGAAAAAGCTGACACTGATGCTTGCTCTGCATTAATAATTCTAAAAAGACCCTAGGGAAGGGCAGGGAAGTATCTTTTTTTTTGTCAGTCGGGGATTTAAATGATATTTCTACCCTCCCCAAATTGATGTCCTCAGTGTCTTTTGCTCCTTGAGTCAATGAGTCAGAGAACTGTGTTATATCATTCCTTAAATAACCTAATGAAACTCAGCCTAAACATGTGGTGGGGACTGTGGCCATGGCCATGGCCAATACATTCTGATTAGGAGCCACCTAGGCCTGAGGATTGTAGCCTCATTAGCTGCAATTAGCATGAATATTCAACAAGCTGAAATATGCCCAAGAGCACAGAATGAGAAAAATCTGAAGAAAATTACCATTTACATCCCATTCCCTCAAAACACTTAAAATGGCCAATAAATCTATGTCTGTACAGGAGCAATACAGCCTATTGCCTGGTTGAGTCCTGAGGTGCATATAGATATGGGAACCTCATTTCATAACAAGAATGTACATAGTGTATTCAAAGAGTGAAACAGACACAATCCACTGGGTACATGAATTATCAATATATGAGTAGTTACCTGTCATTTGAGATTGATATAGATGGTAGATATGTAGTAGATTGATTTATCTAGTACATGCACAGGTATATTAGATGCAGGAATATAATAAACATCTTTGCCTAGGATATGTCTGAAGTCTTATCAATAGTACAAATTTTATCTAGACAGCACGACATGTGATGGAAAAACAATTTATTCCTTCCAGAAGTTTCAAGTGCAAAGCAGTAAAAAATCTAGAGGCTTATTACATATTT
The DNA here is from genome assembly GCA_004320125.1 of Scolopax mira. Classification (NCBI taxonomy): domain Eukaryota; kingdom Metazoa; phylum Chordata; class Aves; order Charadriiformes; family Scolopacidae; genus Scolopax; species Scolopax mira. The sequence continues at coordinate 157,662 of BJBW01007118.1, read as the reverse complement.
TTTTTGGATCATAAAAGAATCTTCACTGGTTGCAGGAGTCAACCTGTCATGACAAGTCTTAGCAGAAATCATCAACTGTTACAAGTTCAGCCCCAGTGTTCCCTCCTTATAGTAACAGTCCATGCAAGACTCTTCCCAGACATATGGCATTAGAAAGACATTACTCTGTCTCAGAACTGGAGTTGTTCAGAACCCTGCCACTGGTCACCAGTAGCAATAATGTCTGTCTCAGTTGGAGGACCTGAAGAGGACCAGGGATTTTCTGTCTTTAATGTTGCGTAGGACTGGTAGGGAAGTGTCTGGCTTCTACAGTCTAAGGTTGAAGTTGCCAAGGGAGAAATAGGGAAGCACATAAATATCCAAAACAAACGACCATTAGGTGTGTAGAATCCACACATGCATGTATCATACATTTTTGCTAGTTTAAGTAGAGAAACCAACCATTTAGTTTAGTGTTGTGTTGGCTCATTTCTTCTGGACATCATGGCAGAAGTGGATAATGATAAACATGGGTACTGCTGGTCTAACCTGGTGGGAGTTTAAATCTCTGTATCAGACAGAAATTCTAGAATCATAAAGCACTCATACTGAAAGAGACCTCCAGAGGTTATCTGTGTCATTCCCTTGTCCCAGTCTGCTCAGGCTTTGAATCCAGAGAGGGACCTGGCTATATTGACAGTCTTCATACAAATTGAGATTCATTCTTACATTGCCCTGAACTTCATGTACTCTGTTCATCTTAATTACATGAGTGTAGGTGCCCGAACTGGTAATTGTTCATGATACTGAAAGGTTGATTTAGCACACTCAATAAGCAAAATGCAGCTCTTTTTCTCCATTTGTCCTGCTCCTTGCATACTTTCTGTAGCTGGTGTGGTATCAGCCAGCTATTACGGTTCTGTTTGTCTTGATTTTTATGAATTCATCTTCAGATTGGTTCACTGCACAGTAAATGCTGTAGCCACAGTTTTTACTGATATATTTAAACATTCTAATTCAGTCTTGCCACTGCTCAATATGTCTGCAAACTGTCAAATGGATCACACCGTTCTCATCACTCAGCACTTATACTTCTGTGTAAGGCCAACACGTTGCAGCACTTGAGCAGCTTTCATCTTTTCAAACTACTTGTTTCTGCTTATATACATTCTGCATAGAACACAGAATTTAGCAGTGTTTTTGTAAGAAGGAAATAAAATCTCAGGAGAAATTTATTTTTATTTCTATTTTGTTTATTATGTCTTCTCTTGTCATTATAAAATATAGAGTCTACTCTTCATCATATTGAGGATCAGGGATGTAAAAATAATGTTCATCTGAAGTTTATAGGAGAAGTTTTTGAGGCTTTTTCCATTTTAAATGCATTTTCAGTTTTTCGGTGGGATTTGAATTATTTGTTACATTCCTCTTTTCCTTAACATGGAGTGTGAGGTTCTCAAGGTGTTATTGAACTGCATTTCTACTTTTTTCCCTGCAAGGATCTAGTGTACTTCCAATAAAGTTGCTTATAATTTCAGTAGGTACCACTGAGATAGAATTGTTTCTCTGATTTTGAAACTGCTGAAAATAATTTGCTTTTATTCAGAGATTCTAAAGGACAACAGAATTCTATCAATAGACCTAAGAAGAAAGCCAGTAGCAGGTGTAACCATAATGTGGAAGAAGGGATGTTGCTGGATGATGCTTTTGTACCATCTGACTAATGTTACGTGCTCCTCTTGATCCACCATTTTCCCCATGTCCACAGTAGCAAATCTACCTTTATGAAGGGTAGGGAGAGAGAAAGGATTCAAGCACCACGGCCCTGGCCTCCCTGAACAACCCATCTCACAGTGACCAGAAGCTCCTTACTTTAGGGTCAGACGCTGAGCTATTGGGAATATTCTGTGCTTGTCCCCCCTCACTCCCTGACCCTTTTTTTCTTTTTTCCTGCTGCTCTCTCTATTCTGTTTTTCTAGACAGTGATGTGTTGTTGCAGATGGATGTACCACTTATGGTTTAAGCTTCCTTTGACCTCAAAGCAGCATCAAGAAATTTGTCGGAGTTGTTTAGTGACAACAAATAAGAGCTGCCTGCTTTCCTAGGGAAACAACTCAGCCAGGTCTGGTGTCACCAACAGTAATGTTTAAATCCCCTGAATTCGAAAGGGAGTAGGGCAATTAGAAATATTACATCCCTGCACATTTTCTGAGGACAGGTTGGCTGGTGAAGGAGGTGTATGTAGCCTGTTAGTGTTGGGATACTTTTGATTCAAATGTGTTCAGGCATCAGTGTCAATCCATCTTGAATATTATGTTTTAATGCTAATAATTGTAGAAGTACATATGTTAAAACAGAGGGACTCACTACAGGTTTGTTTATTTTGAGTTTAGCATCACTGGAAGTCTGGGAATAACTGGATTCTCTGTCACTTTTGCCTTAATTCTTTCTAAACTGGATAGCCTGTTGAAATAAGCCTCTAAATATCACAAAAGAAATAATTGGTGAAATTGTAAAGGACCTTAAGGCCTTAAAAATGTTTTAAATTATAATTCTAGTTTATTTATTTGTAAATACGAGTTTCTATTGCAGGAGCTCAAGGCAGCTACCTCAGGCTTCCTTAGAATCCTATGCTTATCACCTCTCATACTTTGAGAGTAGATATAGCACTTGGATCCTTATGTTTGATCCATTTTTTAAACTCACAGAAATCAGGTACATCATGATGCTTTCAGAATGTAAATATTTAATACTGACTTCTTCCAGGAAGTGGAACCATATTGATCCTGTGTTCTTAATCTTTACAACTTTATCATTTGTCTGACTGAAATTTGAAAGCTGTCCTTTGTGTTTTTTAGAGTTCTCTTTCCATTTATGCTGAACAACTTAACTAAACCCCAGATCACTAGGGCTGTAGTTTACATAACTCAGTTTCTCATCCTCTTTCTATCTATCTCCTCGTTGAGACATTGTGTGGTTTGTTTCATTATTGAAATAGACTGTGCTCCATAAATTACTGTTCGGTCTTTCAACAGGTGAGCTAAGGTTCTGAGTGTGAATGAAGGGAAAAATTCTGAAATTCATACACAGAAGCTGTAACTCAAACAACAAAGCAGATACTTTTTAGAAGGAGTAGTCACTAAACAGTAAAATCAAAGCTTCCAAGACTTCTTATATGTTGAGATTTTAAGTTAGGGCAATAAAATCCTCAGTAATGAGGATCAATTAAATGAAATCATATGCAGAACATAAGTAACAGAACATTCACCACCACTGTAATGAGAAGGCATTTGATTTTAGTAGAATGTGCTTTCTTTCCGTGAAATTAATTATATATTATTCATGTTTTAGATCTAGGATTTTTAATAAGTAGTAACTACACATTACTTCTATTCAGGAAGGTGTTAATTATATGGTAGAGACCATCATTTCTGGTATTATCAATTGGTGATAAAACTTCACTCAAATCAATCTGGAACAGACTTAGCACCTCACTATAAAGCAGAAGAGCAGGTAGGGGCCATGTGATGTTTTAGAACAGTAGGCGATCTGAGAAGATTGGCATGTAGCAAAAACTCTAAAACTGAACTTGTTGCCCTGCATGGGGCAAGACCTGATTGTTCAGAAGGTAATAGTTTGCAGGTCCTTTACCCTGGTGAGCCTTTCTAAAAGTTTACCATCACTGTGTGCTAGGAAGGGTACAATACCTTTTAACCAAAATTATTGCTGAAAATGTCCAGTAACTAATACTAATCTATCCAACAGACGCAGACTTTCTTTCTGCAGTTCTGTTTTTGCCATTATGTCTTTAATCCTCTTTGTCCAGGACACATACTCCAGTCCACCCTCACAATTTCTGAGACACTGAACAATTTAATTTCTCTAAATCCTGCTGTGACTAGATGATGAATTGTTGCAACTCGGTAATCTTGCACCATTTCCCTCACTGAAGTAACTGATTCAATAGGAGGGAGACTTTCACTAAGCTTGGTGCTTTTGCACCAAGTTTCTTGTGACCCAGATGTTCCCGTGGCTGATTTGGTTAATGTCTTGCAAAAGTGAATTCTGTTTCATGAAAGTAATGGAAATAGGACATAATTCTGGTAGTTGTCATCTGAAAGTAGTGGAAAATAACATGTAAACAATTGAATTGCACATGGCTGTGTTGTTACTTTGCTGTTGTTGCTCCACATTGGAGTGTAGCTTCATAGGGATAGAAAGGTGTGTTTGCTGCTGTTCTTTCCTTTATAGTTAAGCTACTTTGCATTTAAAAAGTTAAAATGGTGATACAAACAGAGGAAAGAGATATAAATAGAACACTGTCTCTCAATATCCAGTAACAGATGTTTGGGGAAAAATAAAAGAAACAGGGCAAATACTGAATAATCTTTCCCTGGTGTTATCCAACCTTTCTGTAAATGGCAACTCAGGGAATTTCAGACCTGGATGCTCTGTCTGTACCATGATGCTCAAAAGCCTTGATGTGCCATTACCTCTCTCTAATGCCTCTTTTACTTCTGGCTTCCACAACATCTCATGTGGAATTTAATTATGTTAAGAAGTGTTCCATTTTGTGTGTTTTAGAACTGCTGCATGCTGAATTCACAAGCTACTTTCTCCCTACCAGTTATTTCATAGAACTATACTGTATTCCTCTTTAGTCATCATTCATCCAAGCTCAAGAGTCTGGCAAGCCTTTTCTCCTACAGAGTAGAGGCTGCTCATGCTCATGCAGCTCATGCTTCCAATCACTGTTGCACATTTCCATCTTCAGTTCTATTACTTTCTGAGACAGGAAGATGGGTGTTCCACACAGTATTTAAAGTGTAGCACACCATATACATGTACAACAGTGAAAATTGTCTTTGCACCTGTTCTCAATTTATTTTCTAAAAATGTGGCCATCCTGGGGTAAAAGAATGTTTGAGTACCTTGTCATGCCATTTACCAGGTCCTTACTGGGCATATACATTAAGATCAGCTGTGCAGTTCATCCAGAAAAACCTTACTCCTTCAATTTCTTCTAATGTACCCTTTCCTGGTCTTAAAGGGTTTCAGAGTTCACAAGTGGCCATGTTCTCTTCACTGGATATGACTGGCTGTGGAGCAGATACTTCTTTGTCCAGTATTTCCTTTAGCCCTTTCACTTCTGAGGCTCACAAACAGCTACTGCTGGCTGCTTGCTTGGTGTAACTGTGGCTCCCCACCTTAAGTATGCAAAGGTGTTTCCCAGCTTCTACAGGCCAGTAGTCTCTCCTTCTCCGTTGCTTTGTTTATCCAGCTCCTCCTCATACTGCTTTCAGATGCATGGAGGGCCATATTCTTCCTTTGCTATCTGCTCCTCTTTCAGGGTCTTCCACTTCTACATTATTTTACTTGTATTATTTTTCCCTTTCTTAACTTTTTTAGAAATCAATGGTGAAGCATTTAATGTGATGAGAGATCGGAGGTCTGTGGCCCATTTTGTCAAGCAGCAAACAAACTTGATAGAAAAGATGGTCTTAGTTCATAAGAGCTTACTATGTAAGTTAAAGGGAATAGGGGGCTATAACAAGGGAAATAGAGCAGATCAGGGAACTGTAAAAACTAGAGGTAGTCAGAGTGGCACTAAAAGTAGACATAGGTCCAATTCTAACCTGGTGACCTACAGTACTGAAATGTGGTGTGGAAGGAATAGGCCTTGTGTTTACAATGGACAGAATCAAACCTTTGATTCAGATACTACTATGCATTAAGGTAAGAGAATGTTAAAACTGAGACAATATTTTCTTGTGTCTCAGACCCATGTTCAAGTGAAGACTAAAAAGTCTTTGCAGCTACAGCAATAAAAATGCTAAATAAACACACTAAATACACTATAAGGTTAAAAACAAGCACTCCCTATCATAGTGTTATATGCATGCATTTATGCATAGGAAGACTTTTTTGATAAAAAGTTAATATTGATAGATGCATAGCCTGCTTAAAAGAAGCTACAAAACATTCCACTCCTAATAAACTTTTATCTAAGATACACTTTCCTTCTCATAATTGTTTATAGTGTCTTAATGTAAGGTGTTATCTTAGACCTGCATGTACAACATGTAAGGGGTTCTGAGAATAATAAAGGAAAGTTGCTATAGAAATAATACAAGAGTGCTTAAGAATGACTTTTAAATGGTTTGGTGAAGTAGATACTGGAACGTCAATCTAAATTCTATCAGACAAGGTAATGGAGGGTAAAGAAACTGGTAAGCAGAGTGACTGGGAAACTAAATGATAATATAAGCCTAAAGCATAGAAGAGCTTTGAAAAACTCTATGCAAATGGGCCAGGAAACTAATGTATACACAAAGGACTGTAGCTTGAAGGAGTAAAAGGAATTTCTGGTTGAAAAGGGGTCAAGGAAGAGCTGAGCCAAAGGTGTTTCCAAGTGCTTTTGCTCTGGACACATAGCATCCATGGAGCTGAGGGCTACATTCCCATTTGTCATTATTTGATTTAAAATAAGGCCTATACAAATAATGTCTGATAAAGGTCATCTGGTGAACCTCTTGGCTCCAAACCAGCATCAGCTATACCTCAGCCATTCTTACAAAGCCTTGATCTACTGGTCCTTAAAAATCTTCCTGGGGATCTGTAATCACCAGATGCATTCTCTTCTAGGTGCTGGTGAGTGACCTTAAGGAACTTTTCCTGATACCTGTCTGTAATATTTCATTCTACACTTTGGCTTCTTTACTTCTAGCCACGTCCTCAGCTGACAAGAATGAGGTCTTGCTGGTATATTAGCTTGAATCTCATCCTTTGCTGCTCTGCTCCCACAGTCATCCCTAATGTCTTGGGCTCTAGTCTGGAGTGACGTGCTCACCTCAAGATGGTACAGGTGCCATATATCTGGCTAAGGTATATTACACAGAAATGTTTGCATATTGTTATTGTTTTGGTTGTTACGCTGGATATCTAGCAGTCAATCACAAATGTGTGAATCCTCAGTATTAAGCCTGGCAGAAAATCCTGGACTGAAAAGGAGAATGCATTTTAGAGGAATCTGTGGGAATACAATGTGGGGGGGAAACACTTGTAGTGTTGAATTCTAGTTTGAATGTGTTTAGTCTAAAATGTTCTGACAATGGAATGCTTCCTGATAGTTATTTGAGAAATATATAATAAAAATAGCAGCGGCTGTTTCAGGTCTCATATGGAACAGTCACTGAGAAAGTTGTTCCCAGTGCTTTTCTAGAACAAGACAAGTTTCTGTATCAATAATAAGTCCTCTAAAAAGAAGGCTGATCATCACAGTCCAGCCACATGGCAAAGCATCCTGAGTGAATCAGTACATCGTATGTGTATCACAGGGGAATCCTGTGGGGGTTTTACAGATTTGCTGTGCCTTTATGATATGGCTGCTGTTGAATACAACAAAACAGCAGATGCTATGTTGAAATTTTGATTGAGGAGAAGGCTGTTTTTAACTGTCTCAGCCAATGTGGTTCCTTGAGAATTTGGAAGGGAGGATGTTCAGACAATGTGGCAGGAGAATTCCTTTTCTGAACTAGTCTATAACGAAGCCTAAATTTCTCAACACATGTGCTGTTTGGAACAGTTAACTCTGTTGACTTCAAAAGGAATAAAAATTTGATGTAGTTTGCTCTATATTTTTAGGCAGTTGGATAATGCCACATATTGTTTAGTTTTGATTAGGTTAGTCAATGCACGGGACTACTAAATGTTGAACATTAATATTAATTATATAGCAGTGCCACTTAAAGGCTCTCAGCATTCTGATCTTTAGCCAGAAGTGCAGGTGTGCAAATGAGGAATATTTTGGCTTTAAAAGATGAACCTTTCTGTCTCTCACACCTGCATGTTTAGGAAATAAATATAGCCAACGAAAGCTCTTCTAAAATATTATTGTCCAAGGATTCCCTACACATACATAAAAGAAGCAGATGCTATTCTGAGAAGTGTAAAGCATGCTTACTGCATGGAAGTTGATGTGGTCTAGTCATGCTCATCAGAGCAGCAGCTTGTATGAGGTATTTGATTACCTGCAGAGTCTGTCCCTGGCTCAGTAAACTGGCATATGATTATCTAAAAAGCCTCAACTTGCTTCCTCTGAAGCCAATGAGAGTGTTCTCATCTTGTTGTCATTAGTGGGTCATCTCTTGGGAATATTTCACTAGATTGTAGTTCATATACCTGAGCTTCCCAATAAAATCTAGTTTGTTTGTTCTAAGGGACATGCCTAAAAATTTCCACCTGCCTTCTGCAGGCTTTTTTTTTGTTATCTTATTTTAGGTTCTTTTTTTTTTTTTTTAAGCACTCAACATTATGAGGTCAAAGTAACTCCAGGAGGAAATGGTATGTTACTCTACTGATTTCAGTGAAGTTATAAATGCATAGTTTACAATCTGCATGGCAAAATCCAGCAAAATGCAAAATTCGGTATTAATAATATCTCAGTTTTTGTAAGAAAAACTACTTTGAACACTGCTTGTTGCACTGTATTTGTGAAGATGTTAGTTCAGAAAGAAATAGAAAATTAGTAAAGTGTACTTGTGAAGAGTCAGTCACACAGGGGATAATATTCCCTGAAAGTTGCACAGACCCTCATGAAAGCTCTGCTGCTGAAAAGCAAGGTCCTCTTGTAGCGCAGGACACACAGATGCCTAATATGTATCTTCTGGAGGTCAAGGAGATAAAAAGATCAAAAGTGGTATGGAACATTCATTATCAATAAACCTTTCATGAAGAGTAGCTGGATTCTGATGGCCCTTCCAGGGAGCTCCCTAAGGAAAAAGCAAGTGTGAGTGTGAATCTCTTCCTGGAGTCCAGTGAGACAAGTGGTTCAGGAAGGAGGCAGTGCGGTTACTGGTGGAGTTTCAGCTGTGTCATTTAGCATAAGCACAGCACCTTGGTAACGTAGCTGGGGAAGGCACAACTGAATGTGTTTAAGGCTAGTTTGAGTCTCTCTTTTAAAGTAGATGTGAATCTGGCTTAATGTGTAAAACTTGAGAAACCATAGTTACAAGATGATGATGGGGAATACTAGCAGAATTATTTAAAGTGAGTAAACGTCATGAAGGGAAAGAATTAAACTTTTCATAGAGATTGAAAGGAACTAACTAACTGGAAATAATGGAACTGAGTCAAAGCAAAACTATTAAGAAATGTAACTCATTTGCATTGTGGCTCTAATGGAGTCACATTTTCTTAGACTTGAGCTCATTTAAGGCATACATCCGCCTAAAGAGATCACTGTAGGCTTGGTTTGCATGTCACTAAGTCTATCTAAGGTTCAGAAACAACATTTATAATAGAAGAAGAAATGAGTGAATGGCAGTAGCAGTTAGGACATGATTAAATTTGATGTATAGGTCAGAGGGGGTTAACTTCTGAATGGCTAGAGGCTACTTGTATTCTCTGGTAGGTGTTCAGTGACCAGAACTAGCAGCTGTATTTCTGTGGCATTGCATGACCTGTCCTAGATTAGCATCCTCTGTATAACCCCCCCCCAAAAATACCCTTTAATTTGGCTGGTCTGCTGGACCAGTATTATGGGAAATACTATTATGAAATCCGTCCTTCTTCTTTGAAATGCTGATGCTTAAGGAATGCAGTGGACATGAAGTTGAGAATTTCTCCATATTTAACTTTTGAAAAATGCACAAAAATGCCTCAAGGCTTGCAAAGGAAGATTCCTAGTGAAATCAGTGGATCCACTTGCATGACTGAAGTTAAATGTGTGCTCAAGGTCTCTGCTGATTTGTGAGCCTTGGCATAGGAGCTTCCTTTATTGGTCTTTTTTATCATTGCAAAGTCAGTAATGTATTCAACATATTGCCCATAATTTATAACCTGACAGTGACAAGCACTGTATCAAATGCTGCTGTAGTGACTGATAGATCTAATGAAGTTTGGGGGCCATGTGCAATATTTCAGAGAATTAGATTTCTTTTGGAGGTGGAGGGAGTCTCAGCCAATATGAGAAACCAAGTATGTACCCTGTTCGCAGTAACACTAATACACAGTAATAGGAATAACTACTAATACAGCTAAGATGAAAAACCTAGAAAACGAAGGAGCTTTGAAAATAAAGTGGTAGAAATAAACTGAGGATGAGAAAAATTCTACATCAAGCCAGTTATAACTGAATATTTTCACTAATATTTTTTTCTGCTGACACCAGAGACCCTATGAGAAGTTGTCTTTTTTTTTTTTTCCTTCCTAAACCAGAAGATTTGTGTCCTGTGATGCAGTTCTATGCAAGCTAAAACTACAAGAGCACTGCTGGAAAATTGCAGGAACAATGATTTATTCCTGGGTTGAAAGCTGAACAAGGGAAAACACATAAACACTGCACTATGGGCACAAAGGGTGATTATTTTTGCCACATAAAAGAGTTTTAAAATTCATGGGGAAATGTAATTTTTAGCAGTATGCTGTAGGAGATAGAGGTCTTATAAAAATAGCTATGGCCAGTATGTTTGTTTTTCAGGCTGCTATCTCGGCACTACCATTCAGGTATTTTTAATGGCTTTTCTTGAATATGACTTAGAATAGTTATGTTTATTGATGGATGGATTTATATGATTACAGTGGACAAAAATTGCAAAATCTTTACAATAGCAGAAACAAATCTACAGCCTTACTGTATTTTTCTTGAGCAAGTTGTCTTGGGAGAAAAGATCTGATTGTTCTATTGGATTGAATTTTTTCCCCCCAGTTGTATTTATTTTAAGTATTTTGATAGATCAATGTACTATTTTTCTGGGTGCTACACTCTGTATCATATATGAAATTAGAGTGAAGTATGGGAATTTAGCAGTAGGTTTGTCACTAAAATATATGTAAAAGTCATTCTGTTTCTTTGTCAATGTTTACAGTTTAGGTGATGCAAATTCAGATTTCATATGCTCTTTCATGAGCCTTAAGCAGATTTGGCTTTTTAGCTGTCTGTAACATCCATCTTTCTCAGACTTTTGGTTCCATCTTCTGTAGATCAGGGATACAGAATTACTGACTGAAGATGGAAAAAAGTTTTAAAATCCTACTATCTTGGTTTAAGGCCCTTTTTTCTTAAAAATGATTTCCCAAGTATCATTTCAAAAGCAGAAGAAATGAGCTCAGGTCCTGTAATGTAATAACCATGAAAGCTTTTGCAAGTTTAGTCAGGCAGGAGAAGATGGTGACAAAATCATGTTAGACCTTTCTGCCACAGCACTGCAAAAGAAAAACTCAAATGTTGAAAAATCCTGAGACTTTCTTAAAGTATGTGACATTAAAATGAAATTCTTGACTCCGCTTTCATTGTCTTTCAATGTCCTGAGTCTAGATGATTAATTTATTATCTGATTTTGCTCTTTGAAAATATGAGGACAATCACAGTTCCTAAATGCCAACACTGAGATTTTTATGCCATCTCCTGATTCCAACAGCAGGAGCTCTAAGAAAAATATTGTGGATCTATAAGATGCTGTATAAGTTTTATATATTGTTTCCTACAGATACACATTTGTCTTATTTACCTCTAACACAGTACTAATTCCCAGTTTCCAAGTGAGTGATGTAGCAGGCATATAGAAAAACACAAGTTTCCCAGACTTCCCTGCTTTTTGATAATCCCAAAGAAAATTGAAACAGCCACTCATGCCAAATTTCTGAAGGCAAATTCATTTTCTAAAGTATTTGTGCTCCTACCTCCCATTGATCTTTGTAGAAGGTAGGAGCCAAGAGCATTGAAAATGCCTACCTGCATTTTTACAGATTTAGGCTCTTTCAAGATTCTGAATCAAAAGGGAACTTCAGGGTAGGCTGCAATTGTGTGGGATTGGGGAGAAAATAGTGCATAGGAAAGAAAAAAAGCGAAATGCTTTTCTTTTGGATATTTTTTCATCTTGTGTGTTTATAGGAGGGACTGGAATTTATAGAGGGCTGTTTGAAACAGTTTGATATTTATTCACCAATTTGTTTTTTCAAGTTAGTTAGGTCATCCTATATTCATAGGACAATACTAAAAGGTACCTTTTATTTGGGAAAAGCAGTATATTGTCTTGATATAAGTAGCCTGGTTTGGTGCTTGAAACAAGACTTTAACATGTTACAAAATATGGATTTTTGTTGTTTTGCCAGATCAAATGCAGAGCAAGAATGATTTAAAAGGAATTAATGTTTAAATGTAGAAGTAGAATTGATAAGGGGAGCCTTGGAAACTGTGAAGTCCTTTGTATTTTTCCTGCTTGTGATTCCAACACTCTCCAGCCTTTTACGTACACAAAACATCTGCCTTCAGCTGTTCCCTTTTTCAGGAACAATAGCTTGTAAGAGAGGAATTGGTGCCAGTTGTCTTTTATATTTCCATTACTTTAATTTTAACTATTACCCATACAGCTTTTTTTTTTTTTAATGGTCTTCTCTAAAATGTGTGATAGTCAGGTTCCCTGGCATCAGATAGTACGCATTTTTCACTGTGCTACTTTACTTTCAGTTGCTTTTTTTTGGGCAAAGGAGAGGAAGGCTTGTCTTTCTCCATTCATCTATACCATGCACATCTATATTACAAACAAAAAATAAATAAAAAAAGAAGACAGACATGAAAAGAATATGCCAACTCAGAAAAAAATACTACCTAAACAAAATTCATGTGTTATTCTGTTAGTTATTTAAAGCATCTGTTCCTGAAGGTTGTTTTTTTAAGTAAATCTATTTAGCATATTGAAAATAGTGTGGTCTTCTGTGCTGTTTCAGTTGAATATGTCTTCTATACAAAACTCTCTAATTTTTGTTGGTTTGGCTTTGAACCAGCCACCGCTGTATCTGCAGACCTCAGCCGTTAGACAAAATTTAGCAAACTTATTGGAAAACTTACAGCAAAATCCTTCCCCACCCTTTCAAATAGGCAAGCAAGACCATGCAGTACCCAGTCCCACACCAGCTTAACCTTTTGTGTTTGCAATAGAATGGGCTTGCTCTGTTGGTCAAAATGTATTAACCATAAATTGGAACCTACTCACGTCTGCATTCCTCGCTAAGCTTTTGCCACAAAGAGTTTGAGAGGGTTGAGGTAGCTGTAAACTGACTTCCCACTAAACATTTACCAGATGGGAAGATCTTCTATTAGAAAAGTGGTACCTTCAGGGATCCTTTGCAAAAGACTGAAAGACTCATTTAGAATGGATTGACTTTAGTTGAGCTTAACATTTATTTATTTTTCTCATACCATTTTCCCAGAATTACAATCATATTATCAAACTGATTAAAAAAATGACATGGGTAAAAATACTGGTGAGATTAGATCAGAATATAAGTGGTTGGTAAGACATTACCAGTATTTTTAAAACAAAAGCAACTGCTTATCTGTACCTATATGAAGCTGAATGTAAACCTGAGAATGACATCCTTCACACCACATTTTATCTCCCTAAATACCCAAATCTTTCCCAGATTTTCATATTTTCTGAAATTATCTTCATGAAATTTTAGGACAGAAAAAGCATGGGTGCTAAGCTATTCTGTGAAAAACAAACTCCCACAGTCTAGCCAGCTACATAAAAGAAAGAGCTCTTCTTGTTCTGTTGTGAGCTCTTAAAATGTAGACAATTAATCCAGCTCTCTTGTGTTTTCAGAGCTCTCCCCATTAATTGTTGGTGAGAAATTATGAAGGCTGAAGAGGGATAATCTTCTAATAGCCACCACAACATTTTGCTGCACCATATGCTTTCTATTTCAGACTAAGCCTCTGTTTCAGACTCTGTGGTGTAACCAATTTGTACAGGTTAATTGTATTTTTGGGGTTTCGTTTTGATTGATAGAAGATAAAACTTTAGGGGATCAAGGCAGCTTGTATTTCTTGGCTGCCTGTTTTATAAGTGACAGTAATTTTACAGTTTTTTTCCTCTTTCATTTTATAAGCTAGAACTGGAGAATTTTCAAGTGTATATTTACCTGCCATACTAGTGAAAATCCTGCAAGGTGCTGACCTGTTTGGTTACTTCCATTGAATTAGGTGAGAGCTGAAGATGCTCAAAGGGTGAGGTTTCTAGATGCCCTCACTTACTTCTTGTTTATGGGCCTCTGGTGGTGGTTGTGTCAGTTTTCTCTATATACGTGCTGTTTGATAATTTGATACTGATAAAATTAGAAGCTATTTATCTATCTTTCCCTCAAATAATTTACGGATCCTCCAATTTTTTTTCTCATATGTCAATTAGTATGCTCATACCTGAACTATACTGAAATCCATTTTTTTTAATGTTGTTCAAATTTGAATAGGATAATTGAACATGTACTTTGTAGCTTAGTCAGTCCTTCATAGAACAAAGGCAGCTGCTCACTTTTTTTCACTTCAGAACTGCCCACAGAAGTAGAGTTTTGTTTTTCTACTGACAAGTATTGCTTCCTATTAATTAGGCTTTCTTCTGTGGGCATCTGGGCTAGCTGCTGACAGCAATGTACCCGTGAATTAATGGGAACAAAACAGTCTGACATCTGCTTGATTGTTTATTCTCTCAAATGGAACAACTATTGAGGAAAGTGTTAAGACAACCAGGTTTGTTGACTCGAGAAAGATTTCTTTTTTTGTAATTGTAGTAATACAAATAGAAATTATTTTGCATCCCGAGAGGCCTAGCTAAATAAAAACTCTGCTGTTTGGCATAAGGGAAATCAGAATATGGCATTGTGTATAATAATTTGCATTTGACACAGAAGAAAGCGTTTGTTTTTTGTTAATTGGGTAACAAGGCAATAAAGCTCCACCATTTATTAATTTGTTAGTTTAGAATGTGGTTAGAGTGAGTAATAAGGCTATTTTGGAGTCAAGCATTTTGATAAGACGTGTGAGATTGAGTTGTTTTCATGCATGAGCATTTTGTCTAAACCCCTGCAGGTCACTGTGCTCTTAACGATGTTGTTAACATAAACACAATGGAAATGGCAATTGGTTTGCATCTAATTAATAGAATAAGGTATCCTAAATGCATCTTGATGCATTAATTTAAATCAGCCTTTAAAAGAAGTAAACAATCTATAAGGAGCATGCTTAAATGGGTAATTCTTCTGTGATTTTCTACCACGTTGAGCTTCAGCAGTCATCTTGTGTTACCAACCTCAGAAGACTCTAAGTATGAAACATGTACAACGGTTATCAATATTCTTATTTTCAAGATTACTTCTTACATCCAGTAGCAAGGGGAATATTAGCATTGCATCTTGGTTTCTGCTCAAGCAGAACATGTGGTTTTCTATAATACTTTCAGTGTTTGCTCAGAAATGAACCTGGTAAAAATAAAGTGGGTTAATTGAAGCCTTTTAAATCTTAATCTAATCTGACAGTTAATAAAAATGTGAGTAGACTTTATTAGTATAGCACTAGTAATTCTGCCATTAACAGGAAGAAACTTGCCTTGGATTTACAACGCACTAATTCTTTTTCAAGCTTTTTCTATTTCTGTTTTGGGACTAGAGGACTCGGAGGTGTCTGACACTAGGTTATTTGTCTTTTTGTCTGCCTGTGTATATTTGCTGAGCCAGAGTTTATAGGAGACATAAAAGGTAACAGAAATTTAGGGAAGCTTCTTTGTTTCAGGAATCCTTAAACTCAGTCTAAACTAGCTTTTTGTGAACCCTTAAGGAGTTCCAGTTAAACA
The DNA here is from genome assembly GCA_004320125.1 of Scolopax mira. NCBI lineage: Eukaryota > Metazoa > Chordata > Aves > Charadriiformes > Scolopacidae > Scolopax > Scolopax mira. Next base: position 142,054 of record BJBW01007118.1, on the reverse strand, counting down.
AGCTGATCTCTTGCAAGAGAGTTGGTCTCTTGCATTGCTTAGTTTGCTTGGGCTTTCTAGACAAAATTATACTTACTGCTCTGTGAATTATCTTCCTTCATTAATATACTTGATGTTAACAAACCTAGAAAAATCAGTAGTAATTCTGTCCTGTTCTGCTTGCATTTCAGCTGGAATAATCATAACAGAATAAGGAGTAATTAAATATTCTGGTCATGCTTTGGACTAGAAGTATGTTATAGTGATTGTCCTTTGCATAACCAAACATTTCTATGCAGCTGGATCAACATTTGTTTTCTCTTTTTGTACTGTATCTACCGAGCACAATTGGATCCTGATCTGTGATGTGGTCCCCTGACTTTGTACAAAACAAATACATGGTTTTACCTCTTAGATGATTTAGCCACAGGACTTTGAATGACATTAATGGGACTTATATAATGAAACTTCCTTTCCAGATTTGCAAACCTCAGCTTTCTCATCCAATCTCCTTGATACTCATATTTTGAAACTATACTGTCATGAAACGCATGCAGTAGTGATATAATGCAATACAGGTATTGTTGCTACCATATGCCTAGTCTAGAGTCACAACATTTTATTATTGTGAATTACTAATATGCATTATTTATTAGATTGCAAAATTCAGTAAGTGTGTATTAGTCTGGTTGATATGAAAAGAGCTTCAACAGCCATTGAAGAAGTGGCCAGGCAAAAGCCTTTCACTTAGTAGCAGAAGTTCTCTGTATTTATCCCAAGAACGTCTATTGCAGAGACAAGAGATGGAGCAAATATTTTCCCAGCATTGCCCATACATCTGTCTTGGTTATGATAATCTCTAAAGGAGAGAAGTTACTTTTGTTTCCATTTAATCCTTGACCTCTTAGAAGCCTGATACTGAGGGATTCAATTAGTGACAAGAGCAGTGGCAGGTTGAGTGATTCATCCCCATGTACTCAAATCTCACAATTCTTAAAGAGATATAAGAATTACAGCAATTTCTCTCTACTTTAGCATCCTTTAGGTGTGATTTTTAATTGACTTGCCTATGAATAAAAGGCCTGTGGAATTATTCTTTGTCAGTGACTAATCACTTGGGGTGTGTGTCTGTCCGTCTACCTTGGTCAATATCTTCTAAACCTGTAAGACAATTTCAACTAAACTGGGGAAGGTCACAAAAATAAATGGCAAGTTTTGTGACTGGGCAGACAAGGAGGACTTTATTAGTGGATTTATTCAATTCCTGTGAAGATAATAATGAAAGAATTCTGACAGTAGGGAAAGATTCAAGCAGACCTTGCAGTTGACCCTAAGATGCAAGGCTGGAGGAAACCAGGCTTCATTCATTTGAGAACTACTGCTTGTTTTCTTTTTATGTTCAGGTCTCGTTGTAGGAAATGTCAGTTACTGACAGATACAAAGAGCCCGACTCTTAGGAATGTGGATGTTATCATCTCTTCTTATCTGCTGCTCACTGGGAACCCTACCTGTCGAACACGGTGGTAAATGCAAAATGGATAAGCATGACAAAGTCCAATTGTGTTCATTCAGATGAAGTATTAGGCTTTGTATGCCAGTTTTAACACGTAGGGACTCAGGCGCTTCCATCTATTCTGAGGATCTTTAGGTTATTCTATAAATGTTGAGAAATCATCACAATTTCAAAGGAGATAGGCTATGATGTCAGAATCAAAATTAGTAAATCACCCCTTCGTGTTGGTTGATGGGATTCTGGTCAGTCAGTGTTTTCTGAACAATTCAGCATTGTGGCTTTTTCCCTCATTCCTTTTTGTGCAAACTTGTAAAAGACGGAAGGTGACACACTCGACACGCAAGTGTTACCCTCAGCAGGAATGACTTTCTACTCATGTGTTTTCAGTGAGCAGTTGAATCACTGCCTAATTTTTGTGTCCCTAAAGAACATGCCCAAACAGCAATGACTCCACAAGTATTTGACCACCAGCTGTCACTGGGACCAGTTTGGAAGAGTCAAGGGGGTTTTATCTGGAAAATAACTTTCTGCCTGCTTAAAAGCAGGTGGTTTTCCCCTTATAAGGGTAGTATTTCAGAAGGATAAGGCAAGTCACTGTGAGAAAACGAACTGCATGTAAAGATGATTCTCATCTCACACTCATCTTTGAACTTCCTTTAGGCAGCTCCTTATAGCTTCTCCAAGGCCCTCTGAGCTTTCAGTATTGTCTCCAGACCAAGATTTGAAAAAAAAATCTACTTGCTTTTTACACAAGATATAAGCTGCTTCAGGAATTAATTTAATATACAGCCCCTTCAGGAGTCCCAGGGGCAGCTTCTGGTGAGCTGGGCCAGGTGGTGCTGCCTGCCTGAGTTCCTGCTGCCTGCCTGGGATCCTGCTGGCAGGGTCTTTGGGGCAGAATCTCCCAAACCAGCAGCTGGAGATTCCCAGAGGAGGGGCAGTTTCTTCATTAATTCGGGCACCGAGCTGGAGGAATGAGAGGGAAGGCTGTGCAGAGGCTGTTTTGAAGCTGTAGGGCTGCACATGGGACTTCTTTGGGAGCTGTGAAAAAGCACATGGGATTATTTTATTTAGTTACTTTTATTTTAAAGCTTTATTCCTTTTGAAATGTGAGAGTCATCCTGAATTTGAAGCTGCCTTATAGTTTGAGCCACTATGGTAATAACAGGGCAGGTATCCATAGGTCTCCTAGCACTGAAGGTTTGCAGCTAATATGTAACCATACGGCCTGCTGAAAGTAATTTTTACATGAATTTGGGATGACCACATTATTTTAGGTCATTATGGTAGTCACCCCAAGGCCTGTAAACAGTTTAGTTAAACCAGCAGATACTATTTTTTCTATTAATCTTCCTAGAAAAGCCCTTGTAATCCTAATTTTCTAGGCCATTAGGGTAAAGGCAGATTACAAGTAAAGCTGGTTTACTAACTTTACTCACCTTGGTTTTGCCCAGCCCAGATCTCTTATTACGTGTCATCTAAGGTGTCTGCCTGTACCCGCACTCATTTCTTCTCTTGGTGGGCTTTCAAGTGTGTCTTCTGACGTTTAGGCCTGGGTGTTCTTACTGTGAAGTTACATTCAGCTTCAGAGTTGGCCCTGGACTGGGCAGCTGGTTGGACCAGGAATTGTCCCAAGGTCCTTGCTGACCTGAGTTACCCCGAGTCTAACCTGCTCCCTCTCACGGCATCAAACTGCTTCACAAGCGCCGCTTTATTCAGTTACACAGCGTGCTGCAGCAGCGCAGGAACAGCATCCAGCCTGTGATGCCTAAATCTTCTCCCACCCTTCACCTGAGTTGTGCCACATGGCACAGCCCCGGGCATTGCCCCTCCTGGCCGGGACCACACTGTCCCGAGCCTTCCCTGACGCTGCCGTGGATCAGTCACAAGTCCCGCATCCCCCCAGGGAGCAATGCTGGATTAGCTTTGGAGAGCGCAGGTGACAGCCGGGCGCCTCCGAGGAGCCCAAGAAAGGGCGGGCTCCCATTCTCGTCTTAATCCCAAGAACCTCACAGTTGCACCTGCTCCATTCGCTCCTCGGCTCCCAGCTGCTGGCAAACACACCCCTTCTGACTTTTCCCCCGCAGCTTCCCGGGAGGCACGGCCAAGCCAGGGCCACCCCCTGTGCCGGCAGAGGGCAAAGCTGGCCCCAGCGCCCCCCTGCCCCGAGGGGCTGCCTGAGTTTTGCTCTGGGAGCGCCCTCCAAGCGCCTTTCCCCGGAGCTCAGCGGGAAACTTCACACGCAGCGGGGCTCGGCTCCATCCCGCCTCGCCGGGAGGGACCTGTCCCCTGCCGCTGCCCGCGGCTGTGCCCGTCACCCCGCGTCCGTCCGTCCGTCCGTCCGTCTGTGCCGAGCCTCCCCCGCCCGCCGCCGCCCGGCGTTTCGGCGCGGGCCAGCAGATGGCGGCGCCGCCCCGGCTGGGCGCGGAGCCCCGCGCACGCCGCTGCCGAGCGAGCCCCGCTCCGGTTACAACCCTCCCCCGCCCCCGCCCTCCGCGGCGGTGTCTCCCTCCCCGCCACCTCCCCGCCTGTCACTACCACGCCGGAGAGCCACCATGGCGCACGGCGGGCCACGCGTGTCCGCCGCCGCCGCTCCGCGCGGGGCCGCCCGCCTGCCGCCGCTGCTACCGCTACTGCTGCTGTCGCCGCTGCTGCTGGGCGCCGCCGCCGCGCTGGGCTGCGCGGAGCCCTGCGGCCGCCCGCGCCCCGGAGCCCTGACCCGCGGGGCGCGCAGCCCCCCGGAGCCGCGGAGCGACGACGAGGAGGCGACGGGGGGCAGCCGCTCCAGGAGAGCATCCTCGGCGGCGGGCCGGGAGCAGGTCTCCCTCATCAGCACCTCCTTCGTGCTCAAAGGGGACGCGTCTCACAACCAGGCGATGGTGCACTGGACGGGCGAGAACAGCAGCGTGAGTGCGAGGGGTAGTGCGGGCGGGGCGGGGGGGGTCCCTGCACTTACCGCGGCTTTTACCATTGCTTTGATCCCGCAAACTTGCGGGGCGCAGCTTGCCGTGCCGCCTGCGCTCCGCCGGGCTCGGTACGGCCGGAGCGCGCTGCTCCTGCCGCCCGTTGGCCAGCCGGGGGTGCGGGCTGGGGTAGAGGGTGTCCCTGGGGGTCCCGCTCCGAGCGAGCAGCGCCCCGACAGCCGGTGAGGTGCCGCCGGGGTCGGGCCAGCCCCGCGCAGCCTCCGCCACTTCCCCAGAAGTTTGGAAAGTTTGCGAGCGCGCATCTTGCAGGGGGGCCGGGTGCGCGGTGTGCACCGCGCTGCGACGAGGAGGAGGAGGAGGAGGAGGAGGAGAAGGGCTTAGCCCTGGAGCGGCGAGGCGGTGTCCGTGTGCGATCGATGTGCCCCCGGGGCTGTGCGAGGGTCTCCGGGTAAAGGAGAGGCAGCGGGGGGAGCTGCGGCGCGGGGATTATCTCCTCCAGCCCGCATGAAGTCCCAGATTAAATTGTCGAGGCTTAATCGATTCACCTCGATTCAGTCATCCCCCCTCTGCTCTCCCCCGCACCGCGCTCTGCCTCCTCAAGCGCCGGGGACAGAAAATCCCATAACAAAACCAAAATCCAATAAAGCCCAGCCCCGGGTTTGAGGTGGATGGGAGCGGCAGGAGGGGGTGAGCGGGGCGGCCCCGCGGAGAATCCGCCCGGCGGGTGCGGAGAGGGCCGAGGCCGGGGCCGGGGCCGGTTCCCTCCCGGCACGGCCCGGGGCTTCGCCCCGCCGGGAAATCCCTCAAAGGAATAGCAGCAGCTCTCCCAAGATTTTTACAGCCTCATCCCGGCGCGCTGGGACCAGTGTTAGTGAAGCAGCGTTCACAACTTTTCACCGTTAAAGCAGTGTGGCTCGCCTTTATTATTTAATTATATATTTTAGGCAACAACTCTTAACGGTGAGCTCCCCTAGCCTATTTTAAAGTCAGTTTCAGCTAGTTTATTTCTTTATGTATCGACCCGTTAATAGTTGTGTTTTTGCAGGGGTGATTTCGGCGAGTTGCAACTTGTAATTGACGCTTGAGTGAAACATTGTATCATAACAGTGGGTGGTTTAGGTAAATATTACACGGCACCTTGCACTGTCTGTGGAACTTCAGAGACAGGAAAACATTGTTACGAAGGCTCAAGATCAACTTTCTCCTGGAGAATTTTCGTGTTTCTGGTGAACTCTTGAGTGTTTTTACTACAGTTCAGCTAAGCTCCAACTTTGCTTGAACTTTGTGGATTTAGCATAAAGTTCACTTAAACTTGGCTCAGTTCAGGGAGTTTGTGTTGTACTTGTAAGTGTGAATTACCATCCTTTCTCTAGGACCCGAAGTCCTGCTCTTTGCCCGTTTTGCTAGGGAGTCCCTCAGCGTGTGGGGCTGCGAAGGCTCCGGTGGTGAGAGTGCAGTGATTCCCCTGAGCACGCTGAGCGCTTGTGGTAATGCTCTTGTATAATCAGGTGTCAGAGTTGGAGTCAGCATCACAAAGCTTGACACTTTCAGGCAGTTTTTGATTTGCTCAGGAAGGAAGCATAAGATGATGGCCATTTTCTGTGAAAAGAAAATGTTGCAAATCAGCAGCATCAGCTATTCTGATTCTGTCCTTCCTCTATTTCTCTGCTCTTAGACTGCTGCTGTTTTTTGTGGACAGTACTTGCAGAATATTTGGACTACTTCCTTGAAGTATTCAGTATTAAAAAGTTGGCATAAGTTCATTTTTTGACATAAAAGGCAAGTAACAGCTTTCATGCAAAGCGCTCTGCGCTCTAAAACGAATATAGTAGAACCTTGCTAATCCACATTTATGACTAGTGGTCTCTCCTCGCCTCTCTGCAAAGATTTAATAACAGATGCTGCAGCGAGGGCTTGTATTGCTAAAATGTTATTATTTTTTCACAGTATGCTACAGTTCACTTACTAGAATACTACCAAATACTCTCTTCAAAAGCAAAGATAAGTGGCAACTGTCAGAATAAAAGAAAGTGGTGACAGTCTTTGCTGCAACTTCTTAGTTCTTTTTTGTTTGCTTAGTTATTATCTGCTAATTCAGTATTGCAGGATGATACTCTCACCGCGAATGCCTGCAGACGTTCTCGACAGTATTTACACATTCAATAAAATATACTTTTGCAGAGTTACTTAAAAGTATGTTGCTTGCTCTGCCTGCCATCAGGTGATTACTGTCAAACAAGACTGGGTTTGAACGAGTGACCTGGTAGTGAAACACTCTTTGCTGCCTTAGCCCAAATGAGAGCAGGCTGGATGTTTTACAGTATGACTGTCAGCATTTTTTTTGCACCTTCTTTTCTTGTTAGCTTTGTTTTATTGCATGCTTCCAATAGAAGAGCTGATTTTAACAAAGACTTCCAGAGCAAAATGATTTGTAAAGACAGCCTGTAGAATATTGCTTTTTTTTTTTTTTTTTTTTTTTTTTTTTTTTTAATAAACAGAAGAAATACATTAAGCCCAATGGAAGCAGGATGGACTTAAAGGATTTGGAGAGAATTTTGCTGCTTGGATGTATGTGAAATTAAAACAATTGAAAATAAGTACTTGATCCAACACATACCTAAAGTAGTTCTGAATGTTTTTTTGTTTATATAGATATGTATGCATGCATGTATTTATTTTACTCTGGGTTAAGGGTTTGGAGAAGCACTAAGATCCAGTGCTTCTCAAACCTTGCACCTTACCCCGTGTTTTTAAATCTATGGCAAGTGTTGCTTTGCCTCAGAAGCACAGGCTTGAGCCGTGAAACGCTGTTCTGTCTCAAGCGCATTGCAGTCAAGGGGAAGATTGTAATTCGTAACAGTGGGGTTCTGGATCAGGCCCTGTGAACCTCAAGAGGCACTGAGCAATCTTAAAGTGTCACCACACACGTTTGGCACCTCATTGGAGGTACTCAGCACTTTGTAAACCAAGGAGCTCAACTAGTTCCTTTACCATGTACAGCTGCGTGGCTGAAAATTTGACAGTGATGAGCTCCAGATGACCATATATCCTCTTAAACACCTCACCTAGTAAAATAAATGAAGAAGAAATATGCAGTAGGATTATTCCTTTGAGCTCTGTGATGGAGAGACAAATGACCATAAATACAGAGGGGGCAGCTGCTTCTCTGAGGGATGTTCACCTGCATGAATAGTCCATTGAAAGTGCTACCATAGAGTATTCATGTGTGTGGATCAAGGGCAAATAAATAAAATTGAAAGGGGCAGAGGTTAGCTTGATGTGCACAAGGAGCTTTAAAAAATTTATTTGCATCTTGTAAATCCTCCTGTGCTGCAATAATAGAAGCATTTGATTTTTTGGTTGCATGAGATGCTTTGAAAGAAACTAAGGAGACTATAAATTAAATTTCTCCTCTCTCCTCCCCCTTCTTTTCTGTACTGTAGAAGTCTGATGTGTACTTTGTTATCCTCTTGTGATGCTGTTAGTTTTGTGAATTGGAGAAATGGTGGATATGAGAGCACAGCAGAGTATATGGTTGCACTGATTGTAAAGTGAGCTTGAATAACTGGGAAGATCGCCGTATACTTCCTTGCTTTGTCAAGGGAGAACTGTGCAGGGAGCTATGCAAATTGCTTCCTGGTTTGTGTCCTCATTACTTTTATTTTGCAGCCTAATAATTAATTATTTATAAATTACATGAATGATAAGATTGTTACCGACCTTTCTTGACAGTGGGATGCATAGTTAAAACCATCACTAGTGACGCAAGTCTCGCAAAGCTAGTCCTTGTAACATCAGGAGTGTACCAATGTTAGTGAATTTCTACACTTAGTATTTCTGCTCTGTCCCCCCTATGCCCACAGAAAGCTGTTGAGCACTATTACTTTCAAACAAAGGCTCATGCAAGTGGAACTAATTTCCTTTCCAATCTTAAAATATCATAAAGGGAAGACATGACAGGTGGGTGGTGCAGCACAACGTTTACGCTGCTAAGGGCTAGTGATTGACATTTGTGTAACTGATAAATAACATGGAGTTGTGCATTGGGATATATACAGGTAGTGTGCTTACAGAATAGCCTCTTACTGTGGTACACTGAATATGTATATTCGCAGATTTGCTAAAAATATACTACCCTTTCTGATTTGGAGAAAAATAGTCAACCGATGACAGCTTTTAAAAACTCTACGTTTCCTTGGAAGAGACCTTATAGTCATCCCAGGAGCTTTTTTTTTTTTTTTTGCTAGGTAAACAACTTCTTTTGCAGAACTGTATTCTTTTTGACCCTCCTGGAGAAATCCCATTGTGCATTACTACTAAATGATTTTAAAAAAACCTAAAAAATCAAAGTCAAAATAGAAATGTGGGGAGAATGAGACTCGTATTCATGATTTATTTTAATTCATGAGCTGCTCTTCATGCTGTGTGCAGACTACTAAAGTGTTCCCAACAGGATTTTGGCCAACTAGTTCTATGCCTGCAGTTTCATGGTTCCAGTATTTCTTTTTTTTTGTTTGTTATAACAGTATTAAGTCCATGCAGGCACTTATTTGTCCAGGGAGTTGATGTCATGATCCCTCATAAACATATAGCTCTTTGTTATGGAAAATAAACATGAATACATACACTACTTTTTCCAGACTTAATATTTAGCAGCCTCTTATCAGAAAGGAAGGTTTATTGCACACCCACAGAAATTGCTGCACACAAAAAAATTTATCGGATCTAGACTTATCTGTATTTGATACACAGGTACTTTGTTTAATTTAAAAAATATTACTCTCTGTGATACAGTTTCACCATATATCATTTATAGAGCCCCGTGAACACTAAATGTATTCTTCCAGTAGATATTTTATTTAATTGGTTTTCTGTTTTGTTTAGCTGGCAATAAATTTTGCTGAGGGGATCTATAAAAAGCATTGACTTCAATCTGTAGCAGTATCTCTATCGGTAAATGTAATTATCTACCCAAACTGGGCAAAATTCCATTTGTGGTAAGGTTTTGGTGCTGTTTCTCCAGAGTAGCCAGACTACTTTTTATGAAACTAAAGGGAGCATGAGGTCAAAAATCCTGACGGCTCAGACTTTTGATAAATGGCAGATATATTGCAAAGTGAAAGGCAGATTTCCCATAGGGAGTTGTTTTGTTGTTTTTGGGTTTTTTTAATTCTTTGAGATGATAGTGCGATAAAAACCAAACGGAAACCAAATCAAATAATCATATTGGAATGGAACAGCAGAATCCCACATGGAAAGCAAAATTCTTTTAATCTGATTGAAGTAAACAGGAGTTTAACACCTTTTTTCCCTTTCCAACCCCGCCCCATGATGTGAAGTTTATGGCTTGCTTCATTTATTTGCTTCTACCACCTCTGTTTTCCCTCTCTTCCAACCCTACATCTTGCTAGTGATGTCAGTGCCTGCTGAGCTCTTCTCCACATTTCAGTGTATTCCAGCTGCTAAAGAAAAGAGAGAGTGCCTCTTCTCATCCCCAAAAGTAGACACTTAAAACTGATATGTACTTTAATTAGTAAGTGTGTGTTTCAAATATGCTTGAAAGTCCTTGTCCATGTGCAGGCCTCCACACCTGCACTCATACCTGGCTTTACCTGGTTTGCTGGTTTAACTGGTGTTACCTGGTTTGCTTAGGAGCAAGCTACTAGCAGCCTTAGCCTGAATAGGTGCTACTGTGCTGACACAAGGACGTGCTCAGAGAGTTTAAATCCAGGAGGGAAATTTAGCAATGAACAGTAAAGACAGACAGCAGCTTGAAATCCTAGCGCTGATACTGCTGATGTATTACACGTGCAGGATAAACCAAACCCAGCTTAATAACAGTCATTAGATATGTGTTTAGGCTGTTGATAGCAGATTCACATATCACAGTGGGAACATAATGCTTTCTTCCCAAGCTTGTCAGTGTTAGGAATCTACTGATACAGATCTTTGGAGAAAGAAAAGAGGTCATGCTTTTGATTTTATTAAAATTCAATGGAATAGTAGATTCTTTTCAAAAGAACAGACGGGGAAAATTATGATCTTTCCAGAAAAAAACCAAATTATTCTGCTCAAATGGGAAGCTCTGTGAGGTGTGTACTGATTTATGAATTTAAAACATGAAACTGCCCAGATTATGAAGTTTTTATGCCAAACCCCTTGTATGTCCAAATAAAATATTTTATGGTTCTGTCAATTAAGACCAAAGGACGTTAACATAAGGAAAGAGAATCTGCAGTGCAATGCAAATGAGATCCTTCTAGTTCCTGAAAGCACAAATTTATTTAAGCAACAGCTGAAAGTGTAGGTTGAAAGTAGTCTGCAATATATGACTGCTCGCCGTAGCTCAGGATGAAACTTGATGATCTGCAACATTCCTTTGGCATTTTTATTCCCATAGTCTCACATTCTTTACCAAACATTCCCATCCCCAACCCCCTGCCCTGGTAATAATAATTTAAAATGCTAACAAATCACCAATGACAAAACCACTTTTGAAAGAAATAATGGATGGGATCCCTTTTCATGCCAAACTTCAGCCTTCAAGTCTAAGGTTGGACTTCTGCAGTCAAAGGCGGTGGAAATGGTTCCTGTGTTGATCCTCCTCTGACAATGTTAACATCTTGAGAAAGCTTGGGTGAGTTGACTTCTGAAAGCATGTCTCTCTCTCTGCTTATTGTAGAGGGTCCTAGATGACAAACTTTGATGAAACACAGAATTTATTTAAAGTTATCACTAACCCAAATATAAGGAGTTTATTGCCTCTGTTGTTATTTCCTTCCTTCTTATGGTAGCGTGGCTGTTGGAGTTTCAGTTACAGATTAAGAGTCTGTTGTGGTGGGTATTGCACAACCCCAGTGCAAAAATACAGGTGCAGCTCTAAAGATTTTATAATGCATCTCCCTGAGAAGCAAAATTATATGCTTAAAGGTTGTACATTGACAGAGATTACACAAAGGTCTAAGTTTCAGTCCAAAGGCTACTCCAACATCTGTTTAAGTATGTTTTTTGTTAATGACTTGCAATATTCATACATAAGCAGTCATTGGGGCAAAACCTAGAATTTCCTCTCAGAGTTGAGAGTTAATCATGAGTTTAGAAACATGTCCATTCTGTGTGTGTGTATGGAGGTGTGTTTTACTGTCTCTTTCTCTTTTGTCCAAACCAGTAGATCTGCAACGTGCCAAGAAAAAGTGGAACAGTTTTAGCAGTAAGGCAGGAGTTCTGGCAGGAGAAGTGTGTCTCAACTCTTCATGCAGAAGGGGGAACGAGATGCTCTGAGCCCAGTGCTGTTGTGCAAGGATGAGGAGGCCAGTGTCTCCTCCCGGGAGAAGCCCTATTCCAAAGGGAGTTATCACCGTGTGCTGTGAAATGCTTGTGTGGTAGGTGTGTGCAGGCACATCTGCTGCACTCATGGCTTTGGCAGGATGAGTGGAGAAGTGCCATGCTTATGGATCCTGTTGGGTTTTGTCAGCCCTGGATGAGGCTGCTGTGGCAAGAGGAGAGATGCTGAGGCGGTGCTGTCTTGGGGGTCTGAGAGCATGTGTGCCACCCTTGGTGGAGCTGGTGGTGCTTCACACAGCTCCAGCTCCATCTGCGAGCTCTCAAGCAGTGCTGCAGTATTCACAGTGGTGAATACCAGGGGAAATCTGAGGCATGGCCAGAGGTTTAGTGTGAGGTTTCAAATGAATGGCTGTTGGACTAAATTTAAGCTGAATGGGAGAACTGAAGAACTTTGCGAGTTACCTCACCAGTATTCTCTGATATAGCACTTGCAGTACGTAGATGATTTTGTGCCTCAGTTTCCTACCTGCAATGTGAAAGTAATAGTACTTCCCTTTCTTTTAGGATTGTTGTTGCTATACATAAGCTGTGCATTTCAATAATAAAGTAATGGTTATCACCATAACACCTAAAAGAAGCAATGTAATAGAAAATCACCTCTATGGTTTCTTTGTTCCTTTGACAGTTTCACAGTGCAGTCTAGGAATCAGGAAAGAAAAGGCTCTCACAAGACATGCAAACTTCTCTGCTTGTTCTCTTGTTTGTTTTGGTTAGGACTCCTTTTAATGTGTAGTCCAGTTTAATGTAAATGCCTGGGCTGGCACTTCAAGATCGTTGAACAGGTTTAAGATTATGTGACAAAAACCATTTTCAGTGAAACGTAACCTGTATTTAACATGTTTTTTTCTGCCCTCATTTACTGGTATACTGAACTGTCCTTTCTCAGTGTTTGTAACTTTCCTGCTCTTGTAGACTAGTAATTATTTCTCTGAATAACATTGATTTTGGCCTTTAAAATTTTCTTTTATAACTCGATTTTTTTGGCTCTTTTAATGCACCATCTGAATAGGACAATACTTACATATAATGGTACCTACCTACTGTGTATTTGACTGGCATATTTTTAGAAATTTACATACATGCAGAGATTATTGTTCATTTCTGGCTTCCCTCTAATCTCTCTAATGTCCTTGTAATTATCTGTGCTTTCTAAAAAGAAAACCACAGAACAGTGTTTTTTTTTTTTTTTAAAGTAAGTTGTAAGTACACTTAAATAATTTGCTCATTAGCAGAAAAGCTAATTTCTCTGGTTTCTGTGCAGTCGCGTTGTTAAAAGTTTGTTCTAGTAGATGAAATGGATGCATTGAATGTTTATTTTTTCCCCATTCACTTTATGATATCTGTTTACTCCATGCTCTTTGGAAGCTCATCAGAGGTACAGTGAAACTGCATGAAGTGTCGTAGAAGTGTTATTTGCAGGCACCAACTACTGTGATGTGTCCTTATTCCTACTGAGCAGTAGGCCCATGTTTACCTGCCAGTGTGTTCTGTTTTAGCAGATGGCAAACTGCATTCTGTGAAAACACATTTTTTATCACTGTTACTGTCTCTTTTCTGCTCCCGAGACTGAAAGTACCATGGGGAAAGAGCAGTCTTCCCCTTGCACATGTATGAGCAAGATGTGTACTGGGGCTCTGCTCTGAGTTCGTGGCAGCTAGATGATTCTCTGATACCAATAAATAATGATGATTGAGGATTGAGCTGTAAATTCTAGCAATGTGTAGCCTGGCTTCCTGAACTGAGTGACAGTAGAGAAAAGTTGCTTTTCTCAGGTATTGAAGAACAACCTGTTTATGGTTAATGCATTCCGTGCTTGCCTCCACCAGCAATTGTCACTGCAAGACAGATGCCCAAAGGAATAGAGCTGGAGGGTGAGAAGAATATGTTGGAATCACTCTTTGAGCTTTGGGCAGTGTTTCACAGTGTTAAATGTGACTGATTTTAAAGAAATAGTTGTTTCTTCATTGAAAACACAATTGTATCGGGGGATGTTAGGTTGCCATATAATCCTCCTGGGTCTAAGTTCAATAAGATATTTTTCCTGGTTTTGCTAGCAGAAAAATACCTTGTAACTGGCTCTTTTCAGAGGATTGGAACTGCCTGTGAGTCTAAGGCAGCTAAATCTGCAGCAGCACTCGTTAAATCTTGCCATTTAGGGGAAGCAGAATATTCTTTTCTTGGATCTTCTTTTATGCTCCTGGGTATTGTGTTGGGTGTTCAGCATAAGTAGGCATCGGTGTTAGCATAGGTAAGGGAACTCATGAACCCCTTTTGTATAGGAGTTCTTTTTTTTTATGTATGGTTTTTGAGGTACTCCATGGATGAGGCATAAAAATAGAAATAAACCAAACAAAAGTAACACGTGCCAGTGACAGATAGATTACTTTTGGGGTGCATAGAGATCTTTGCCCATCAACTACCTCCGCAAGGCAAGGGGGACCCATGAGAGTGTAGTGCACTTACACAGTGCTCTAACATTCAGCCTGTTAGAGAGTTCATGAGGTGAACTCTGGGTAGATCAGTAGCAGCAAATGCCTGGAGATGCCCAGGGACCTGCCTGGTGGTGCTGGAGATGTGTAACCACATTCAGTTGGGTGGCACAGAAACACTAATGCTCTATTACCCATCTCACCTCAGCCAGCAGAGATCTCCCCAGTGGGAAAGGAAGACAAAATGGAATGGTTGGGATCTGCTATGTTTGTGTGTTTGTGCTTACAGGCTGTAACCTCAATGATTCTTAACTGAATAAACCCCAGTATCTTACTCCATGACACATTGGTATTAACATACTTCTATATGTAAGTTCCCAGCTGGTTTTTAGAGTGATTCCACTGTGTTCTTTCTGAGCATTTTATGGGACCCTGTTGAGACTAGTAAGGGTTTACATTAGATTTGTAATGTACTGCTACAATATGCTGCTACATATTGGTCTGTGGATACGCTGTGTGAACATCATTCCTTCTGGCCTCTCTCATTTTAGTCTTGTAAACCACACAAGTTTAATTGATATGTATAGGACTTTGCAGTCTTGCAATTGTAGTGTTTCATGTGGTTACAGGGTGGAAGCAAGCAGGCATCTGACCTAAAAATCTTTCTTCTGCCAGACTCAAGATGCCGTTCCCCCCGCCTCCAGGCACTAGGATTTCGTCAGAACTGCAGCTTTTGATTTAGAGGGCCATTTCTTATTTTGCTACTTTATTTGGCTTTTAATCAGTGGTTTCCTATGTTTGTCAGCCTTATGTACCCGACCACATAATGGCAAGCATGTCAAAAGGTCTCAGCTGCCTTGAGAGCAGTTTTCAAACATGTTCTTTACCCTGAATGAGAAGTACAAACTGAACAGAATCTGTGCAAAATGTCTGTGTTGGGAGGTATGGTGGCTTTGGAGTGGCAGTGGTGCCCTGAGCACCAGTGACAGACTACAGAGGACGGACAGTGACTCCCCAGTTCCCCTTGGCTGTGTCGGTGCTGGGGGTAGAGAATTGGGAAGCTGTTACTATTGTTGATCTGAGCTTTTCTTTCCCCTGAATGAGGGAGGCCAGTACTGGCAGAGTCAGCTGAGACCTGATCCTGTTCATTTTGAGGCTTCCCAGCCTGCTCAGAAAAACAAATATGAGAGATTCCAGAGTTATTTTTTCCTGTCTTCTATGTGACACCTACTGAAGTGCTGCTGAGCACATGCAGGAAGGAGGAGGGTGTGTGGATGGAGCAAAAACGCCCGTATTTTTGGAGCAAGCAGCCCACTATCAATGTGTTTAATTTCTTCTGGGTTACAGTTATTATTATTAAACTCTGTCTAAAACCACTGTAAAGAAGAGAAGCAAGAAAATATGTTGCACATCAGCTGAACAGCATTTTTGTAGCTCGGTGAAACCCACTTTGTGATTCACTGATTAAGCTGTTGGCTCCCGCCAACTTCTGCAAAGGAAGGTGCAGAAGGAAAGCATTCCCCTGCATATAGACTGAATTGGGCACCTCTGCTAAAAAATTGTAAGATGTAGCTCAGTGAACACGTTTTCAGTTCATAATGAAATACATATGTTCATCTTCATGCAGCATCTCTCAAGGGCTACTGTGCAGAGCACTGAGGGCCACTAACAAGAGCTCCTTTTCCTTCCTTCCTCCTCTTCCAACTGCTTTAAAACAGATGGTTTTTTTATAAAGTGTGCTACATTTAGCAGGCTTTGAACCTTGGTATTCTTTTTAATAATTTCATTGCTCCTGGAGAACTCTAAGAGAGCTTTTTTAAAATTCATTGTATAAGCACCTTGTGCCCTGTGTTCCATTTCTGTATTTAAAAAATCTCTGGGGGACAGGAGATGATTGCTGTCATGCTGCCATATAAAATCAGTGTGAGAGCGAGGTTATTAGTAGTAAAATATCAACATCATTTTTTTTTTAGTTTATTTAACTGCAGAAAAGTTACTTCTTAAACTGGCATAAACTGGCATGAACTGAAGAATTTAATGAAAGAAAGCTCCTTCATCAGTGAGTGGACTTGGTTCAGCTTCGTCGGTCTGCAAGCAGGCAGGAATTTTTGAGCTGCTTTTGTGCATGTTGCTGAGGAGAGAGATGTTTTTTGAACACTGAAAAGACGACCCTCCACTTCCTATTTGAATCGGTGTCCACATTATTGTGAGGGATTGCATCTTGGCTCTGATGTCATGACTGCAAAGACACCGTTCCTGGAGATGGGAATGGGAGGCTAAAGAAGGATATAATCTTTATGTTGTTTGCAGAAAGTGCCAGCGAGTCTGGTTATTGCATTGCTGTATGTTGTGAAGTACATCCAGGCTCCCAGAGGGAGCAGGACTCAGGCCAGCGTGATGTTTCACAGGGGTCAGTAGCTCAGAAATCAAGCCCATTGAGATGGAAGCACTGAAATTCACATTTAGGCATAGACTGTGTGCCAGGAAGTAATAGAAAGAGTTCATAGTCTTTGATCCACAGTCTGTTCTATGTGAACGATTTACCCAAAATATGCAAGCTTTTTTTTTTTTTTTGGTAGAAACTAAATAGAGTTGTATTTATGAACTGAACCTGATTGTCATGGTCACTATCATCCAGTGAAAAACCCCGCTCCCCTTTGGGCAACTTCTGCATCTGTCCTTTGTTTCTGTTACTTTTCTGTCTGCTTTTTTATATGTCTCTCATTCCTCCTTTCTTTTCTCTGTCTGTGTCTCCTTTGTTATTCTCCCTTCATTTCCTTCTCTGTATTAAATCACCTTTCTCACCCCTGAGGGCTTAAAGAGCATCATCTTCCCTGTTCCATCTGGAAAAAAAAAATCTTCAAAGACATGGTTAATCATGACACAGACATGTCATCGGTTTGGGAGTTGCTATTCCAGTGAATATAGATGTTCACACCTGGTCACATGTTGTCTGCAGGCTTGGACAGACAGTGCGGCATGGCTTAAGGGAATCTTGCCTTCATGACAGTATCTGTAGCTCTAGAGGATAGCAATAGCAGATGTTTAATCAAAAAAATCGTCCCCAAAATACATCATCTGAATTGAAACTGGCCCAGAAGCAGTGTTTTTTTACCTCATGTCCTGTCGTTTTTTAATCCCAGCCAGCAACTAGGGCCGTGCATCCACTCCCCTACTCCCCCCAGCTGCGATGGGGGAGAGAATCAGAAGAGTAAAAGGAAGAAAACTTGTGGGTAAAGACAGTTTAATAAATAAAGCAAAAGCTGCACATGCAAGCAAAGCAAAATGAGGAATTCATTCACTGCTTCCCATGGGCAGGCAGGTGTGCAGCCATCTCCAGGAAAGCAGAGCTCCATCATTTGTAATAGTTACTTGGGAAGACAAATGCCGTCACTCTGAATGTCCTCCCTTTCCTTCTTCGTCCCCCAGCTTTATATACCATGCATTATGTCACATGCCACCAAATAGCTCTTTGGCCAGTTGGGGTCAGCTGTCCCAGCTGTGCTCCCTCCCAACTTCCCGTGCACCCCCAGCCTGCTTGGTGGCAGGGCATGTGAGACACAGAAAAGACCTTGACTCCGTGTAAACATTGCTCAGGAGTAACTAAAACATCCCTGTGTTATCAATACTGTTTTCAGCACGAATCCAAACCATAACCTCATACTAGCTGCTGTGAAGAAATTTAACTCTGTCCCAGCCAAACCCAACACGTGTGCCCAGCCTAAATCTGTGAAGTGATCTCTTAATGTCACCTACGGTTAGTTTTGGACCAGGGACATGAAGTGAAAATACATTGCTTCTGTGTAAAGCATCTGGGTGAGTTTAAATGATCATAATTAGAAATAAAAGACTCAGAATCCCATTTCCAGTCATCGAGTTCTGTAATCTGCACATGCCATCTAATAAGAATTTATATACTACCCATCACTGGAATGACTCTGCTTCTCATCCAGGTTTAATTGAAAAATAATCATCATCTATTCAGTGTTAGATTTAATGCATAAATGAGGTATTGTGAGCAAAACATGGTTTATGAAATGTCTGTTACCATGGATTTTATTGTCTGGATTAAGTTCAGATATTAGTGCATGTCAATCTGATACTTGGGTGATGTCATTCTGATATGTGACTTTGCCAAGTATATCTCATTATTACTCTTTGTAACCTATAGGCAATGAATTCTTTTTCCCTTAAATGAAATATTTACAAGGTGTTACTTATTGCAAGGATTTAAATGAATGAAATTTCTTTTGAAAACAAGTGGAAGCTGAGGAAAGCAAAGACAGCAAACAGGTGTGAAGCTGTCATAGGAGGGGAACCATAGCTCATCTGTGTAAGCTGCGTGGCTTTAGCTGAGCCTTGAAAACATGGGAGTCAAAAGCAGGAAAGTGCTAAGGTCTTGGTTTCTGGCAGAGCTTGTTTCTCTGATGCAAGTGCACTTGCTGTGCAGTCACTGCAGTTCATGGACTGAAAGAAGATGAACAGATTTAGAGTGCTTTTATCTAACACGAAATTGATACTGTCTTATGGGAATGACTTCTAAGAAGAACATAAGAAGGTCTGTGCTGGGCCAGACCTGTGGATATCTAGGGAAGAGCATCAGACTCAGATGAATATTTTGTGTTCCTTCAGCAGACAGCTTTTCTGGCCAACAGCAATTTGTGGCTCAGGGGTAACTGTAAAAACTTTTGAGGTGCAAAAAACATACCTTGTTTATAAACGTGAAAATGAGAGGGAACGTGAGCTTATGTACTTCAATGCAGCAGTCAGCCAAAATTACTAGTACTGAATTTCTATTGATTACATCATCCTTTCCCCAAACCTAAATGAGTTCAAATTTTGGGGTATGTAATCTGAGTGATTTAAATTTTGTAGTTCTGTAGCTACATTTTAGAATTTCAAGACCATTTCTTACTCTACTAATTTAAATAGTATTTAAATTCCAACAAATTCTATGAAATAACAAGTAGAGCTATCAACAAACCTATCTATTGTTTCTCACCAATTTGGGAAGTTTAAAGAATACTGTTTCTCTTGAGTAAATATTGTTTCTAGAAAGAAAGATGCATGACAAAAGTAGTTTTTAGAGGTCTTTTTGTTTTTATGGAATTTCTTAAAGCATCTTTTTAGAAGTGTTGGATGATGGTACTATCACATGGAAGAAGTACTAAGTACCGTGAATGTTTTACTTGATTATTTAAAACGGAATAGATGTTTATTAAATGGACAACCTCATCTGAACCAGGATTAATTTTAAATTCAAGCCATTATTCTCTGGGTACGTAACCAAGACACTATATGTTCTTATGAACAAGTGAATCTCATTTTTAATTTATGAAAATTTACCTGAGAGTGTTCAAATGTCTCACCCTTTCCAAGCATTAAAAAATGCCTTTGATGTCTCAGCATTTGACTTTAAAACAGCTGATCTTCTGGAGTGCTGTATAATAAAACTGCTTTGATGCATAACAAGAAATGCTGCCTGTTTGTCCCAAGTTTGCATGGCATAATTAAGATAGGTTTTTGTTCAGTAAAAATTAGTGACTCTTTAAAACAAAAATCAATCCTTTTAAGTTACTTTAAGACAAATTATTAAATAGGCATGATCAAGTTTCTTAGATTTTAAGAAGTGCTGGAGCTGAATTTTGAAAATCTTCTTGCTCATTCTTATTTTCCAGCAGTTCATGATTTTTAAATAAAGATTTCTAGTGCTCTCTTTTAATTTTTAATGTTGGACTGAAGGATATCAATAAAAACATTCAATTATAGTGGGCTGTCTGTAGGGCTCCATGGGAACCTGGCCATGATTAGATTTCTCAGCTAGAGTAGAGCAGCACCATTTTATTGACTTAAATTTCACTCATTATGGAAGGTTTCTTAGCTTTGATTTGTCTCAGTCAGTGGAGTGTTCACAGTAATGGAAAAGAGATGGGGAAAAGTAAACAGAAACAGGAATATCACAAAGATTGTATTCTAAATGTTGAATTCCACACTGATCTTTCTTACTCTTTTTCCTCTTTTTTTTTTTTTCTCTAAACATGTCTATATTATTGAGTTTATCTAGAAAAAGCAAGCTTGTTAGCTTGAGTAGAGGTTTTTTGTATTTTGTCTTTCTTTGTCTTCTCACTCTGTCTTGGTCGTCTACCTTCCTTTCTATGGACTGGTTAATTTAACGTCTCTAGAGGCTGTATGGGTTTGTTCAGCAGCACTAGGGTCAGCATGCTACATAGGAAAGGCACATCAGCTGAAGGAAACTAATATCCTGATCAACTTACCATCACTGCAGATCGAGGGAAACCAGCTGGCATGAGTGAATTGATTTCTGCATCAATCTCCTTGCACAGGCAATCAATTCAACGGAGAGAAACGAGACCTGAGTCCTCATCACTTTCCTGTTGTAGAAGGCTCCCTATATTGGAGTCTCATTCTTCCAAATTCACTGATGCTCTCTGGTAACACTCAGCTACGAGAGCTATGGTACTCTGTCATGGAGTGTTCCTGAACCCAAAGCCTGTGAAAGGCAGCAGCAGGCTTTGGGGCTTTGGTGTGTTTTGGATCACACCTTTGGGCTAGTGCTGCAACCATACTTGTCACCATATTTGTTAAGAGGTATTTAAGCCCCAAAAGCATTGGGAAGGACTTCTCATCTCTCACTGCTAACAGCACGAGGCTTATTTTGATAACAAAGCAGAACCAATTTTATTTGTAATTTTTTAGTGTACCCAGCTGCTTTTGGTAGTTTCTGAACCACATGCATGCTTATAATTCTGAGGAATGACATGCAGTTTTAGTAGCCATCATTATATCTACATGGAAAAAAAAACCATGGTGCTTTTGCTCTTCAGTCTCACATTTTTGGTGAAGGAACAGCAAAACATGTCTGTTCTATAAATAAACATTTTCAGGGCACTATAAGTTATAGTTCAGGTAATGGCTTAAATAATCAAGTTAAAGCAAAAATAATTAGAAGGCTAATTTGGATTCACCCTTCCCTATCCCTATTAAAGATGTTGACTGTAGCATTCTGTTACTGCTTCATTTATCTTGACTATTGCAATGACCTAACTCCTTGTGCACCAGACTTGTTTGGATTTGAATTGGGGTTTTTGAGTCGCTGGATCAGACTGTGTAGCACCTGCAGCTTTTCTAATACCATAGAATTAGGAGTGAATAAGCCAACAGTGTCTCACCCGAGGGAACAGACTTGTCATGCCTTGGTCCCAAAGGTGTCACAGATTCTATTTGCATTACATGGTCAAATATTTGTATATGGTATCATTGAGGCTAAGAACAGCTTGTTATAGGGCAGTGTTTATGTCACAAATTGAGACATTTACTTGTTGATGGGATAGTATAATGTCAGCGTGTCGTGGCGCAAATGTCATCATTTTGTGATGTGACAAATTGTCCCTAGGGATAGGCTTTTTAAGAGACCTTAAAGGATGTTAGAGAAATCAATGGTTTTAGACTGATTTTATTTATGTCATATTTAGGAACAATCAGAAGTTTAGAAAGCAAAGCTTGCAGCAATTTGTATCACTTTTCATTCTTGAAGGGTCTTTGCTAATGTCACAAACTTTAGTCATTATATACACGATACTTCCTTAGGAGCCAAATTTGTTGACTCATCATGCTTCAAGGCAGCTCCAGGGCTGACAATTCTTCAGTAGCTAACGTGTTTAATTGGACCATTTTCCATTTGTAGCAGACGGGATTTTCCAATTTTAACCACAAAATAGTAGAATTTGGAAAGTTTCCCATCTGTCAAAACCTAAGTGCAATAGGAAGTAAGATAATTTTGTTTGTAGTTGTTCTGTCCTTCATTCAAACCTTGTTAGAGGCAATTGTGATGCATACTAAGTGGTGCTGCTCGTACCTTATCTGCAAGGCAAATTCAGCTGGGATGGCTGGGCTTCCTTAACACAACGGAACTGAGCCAGAAGTAGATTTGGTGTTGCAGTGTATTCCCAGGCAGTTCCCTGTGTATGCCTGAGACATACTAGAAGAAATCAAAGCAAAAGATGAATAGTATTATCCAGAAGACATTTTAAGTAAAATTAAGACATGCAAATTGCACTGAAATCGGAGCCTTTGAGACTGTTGATCAGTTTTCTTAAATACGAAGGGGATATTCTGGCAAGAATTGAAGGCTGCAACTTTTTCTGTAGAAATAATAGATTTCTGCTTCTGTACAAACAGAAACAGTGGAAAAGTTGTTTGTCCAAGCACAAAATAATTAAATCATAGATTTGCTCTTTGGCTGTTTCTGGATTTAATGATGAAATTTGGTCTCAGACAGGCCTAGTCATGCTTCAGGGTGGTGGTGGCACACAGGCTTACTCTGGCAAATGTGGGTCAGAAAGAACAACATGAATAGCAAATAGTGGGCAGTGTCCTGCCCTATGTTCCTGCAGAGCTGGCTGCTCAGATGAGTAATTTTGTATGAAACTACTTTCCACTTCATTTGGAAAATGTTCTGATGAAATGTGTGCTTTCCAAACCTGTATGTTCTCAACTTGGTGTTCTCGCTGAAATTTGGGGTTGTGTATGTGCTGTATGTGAAACTATAGAAGCAGGTGGTTTCAGGCACTTACTCTACTTTGTAGATTTAATGTGGAAGTTTGAGATGCTTTTCTTCGAGAACATAGGTAAATATAAATATATAAAATTGTAAAATTTTTAGAGTAAGGCCAGGATGGGCAGTTCCTGGACGACTCCTCCCCAGGAGCAAGAGAGGCCTGTCCACTTCTGTCAGCTTCAGCTATGGCTCCGCTGTCAGAGAACCATGCTCGTGCCTACTCTCCTTGCTATACTTGGCCAATGTTGAGCCAATGCTCTGTGGTTACACCAGGCTGTAACTTGCTGCTAAGAAAGAGAAACTGAAAAAAGACAAAGCATAGTGAGCAAATTCCTAAAGTAGGGTATTTTTGCTTGGATGCCCAACAGCGTAAGCCTCCGTTTCTGTGTCAGTTCAAAAGCAGACTCCAGGGGAGTTGTGATTTCTTTACAGAGGACCATCAGTGGTTACAACACAACGCTGTTCCTGCAGAAATGGCAAACAAGGCGGGTCTGGTTGTTTTTATATCTCTTGGGCTTCAGAACTACTTCTGGTTTGTGGGGCTGCCAGAGGCTTTCTGTTCAACCTTGAGCAGGTAACTTGAATCCTTCTGTGTCTCAGTGTCACATAAGGAAGTCTTGTTCTACCTCTTCGGTTATAAGAGCAACATCAAAGATCATAAAGTGTTTGGATACTTTGGAAATTTGTGTGATCATGTTACCATAGATAAACAGAGGGGAAAAGGGAGACAAGCTACACAGAAACTTTGTTTTTCTGATGTTAGTCTGATATAAGGGAATCTCATTTTACAGTCCCTTATCAAGAGCTTTCATGTGGCTTTACATCCTACATGATATTGCTTTTTAAATGCTGTTCTGTAAAAACAATAGAGCATTATGAATGACTTTATGTTTACATATATTTTTAGTACCTGATACTTTCTTAGTGAAATATGCTTCTTACCAAGCCACTTCTTGGTAAGAAAGAAAATATATATTATTTTCTTTCATAGTAAATTCTACTTAAAAAAATGTTGGGAGTTTTTGCCTTCCTTAAAGAATGTTTGAGATTTTAAAAATTATTTTTCTCAACTACATGTATTTAAATTTTAATTTGGTAAGAGTTACACATTTCTTAGAATCGTTGCATACGTAATAATTTGAAATGTGTCTGGCATAAAATCAGTAAAAACAATCTGGATGTTCTCTGATCTTGATCTACAGAGCCATAAAATATATACGGCACTGTATTAAGTTTTATAATGCTTATTACTTCAGTGTTGTACCTGTTGGGTAGAAAATCACTGAAGCGGATGAAGAGTATTGCTTTTTGAGCAGCAGAAATATTAGGAGTGCTTTTACACGGCCCCTTCTAGATACGAGTTTCACTGCAGGGTTCAGCAAAGAAATAATTAGTATTTAAACTGTTTGTGAAGGAATATGACTATTCCTCCAGAGTAGAAGAATTAGAAATCAGTGAAGCACTGCAGAATTTGTCTTTGGGCTAAAAAAATTGCCGTATGAAGTCTTCAAGATATAATGAGGGATATCTGTGGTCTAGCAAAGTGAGCTTAAAACCCAATACAGTAGGATCCTGTTTTGATTCCTGAATCTTTCACATGACTGTCACTGTAATCTGGGACAATGCTCTTTGTTCCCGTTCCAGTTGTTAGAGCTGTATTAGTAACATAATCTGTTTGTCTTTAAAATTAACTGTGCCTTCATATTTAGTTACTTTCAGGGTCAATTGCTATGCTCCTTAAGACAACAGATTTAACATACCTGCTTTGTAATCGCTGTAATTGGTGCTCCGGGAGGGCTGGGATCTACATGTTTGTTGTACATCAACCATTGCACTTCCAACAATGAGCTCCAAAAGGTTAAATATTTAGATAGTGTTAGCTAACCTTTGCTTATAATTATAGCCCTAATAAGCATCAATATTTGTCTTGATCTTTTTTTGGTTTTGAAAGGGATTTTTATTTATGATCTGTAGAAAATGCATTTATTTAATAGGCATTGCATTAGCATTGGTCATAATGTGTTTAGTTTCAAAGGATGCCCGTTTTGAAATTTACAGCAGAATAGTGGAAGTGCCACCATTCACTTGGGAGTGTCTAGGAGAACATGGTAATGTTTTAATCCTAGAATATGTCATCATAGTGTTCCACTTCCATTACTAAAGTGCCAGTTGTTTGGTGTCAGTAAATGTACAGGACATGAAGCAGCCCCGTAAGTATCATGGTACAAAGCCATAAGAAAATGTGGAAATTTGTGGTGGGTGTATAACTCCCAACTCAGTTTTGCATGATGAGGGCTTGTCTCAGTTTTGGATGTAAGCAACTTAGGAGTGTACAAAGTGGTATGTGTGCCCCGTTTGTGTAAGTGACCTGGGCTCACCTATTGTATGGGTTTAGATGCTTTGCAGTGTGCTGATTTTGCATTCTCCCAGGTTATATATAGCCCTCTCAAAACAACCCTTCCAAACCCAGGGTTGTTTTTAAGTTGGCTCATGTAGTTGTACCTGAGCATGATACAGCTCTGCAACCATTGCACTGACACAGCCGAAAGGGCACCAGACACAGGCAAGGGCCTGAGAACAAGTGGCTGGAGCAGTAGGGAAATTGGAACTTTGGGAAGTAGCTTTACTGCTAAATCAATGTGTTGTGAAAAAGATTCCTTAACATATGGTTTGCTCCCTGTTTTTCCTGGTAGCAGTGATGTCTTAAGCAGCCACAGAGTATTTCCAAACCCATATACACCCTCTCAGCTGGCATCAGTAGTTGTTTGTGGAGAACTGACTTGGAGAATTAACAATGGTAAGAAGAACCCGGGCAGCTGGGTTTAGACTGCTTTCTTTAATGTCTGATTTAAATCTGCCTTGATTCAGTTTACTTCTTTCCCTATCCACTAGGGATATGGAGAAAAGTTTATTCCCTGTCTCTTTTCATCAAACTTTAATGTATCTGAAAGCCTTTATTATGCTTCTCCTATGTCTTGCATTCTTTAGATTTAATAACCTCAGCTTTGTCATCCTTTCCTTGTTGCTCACTTGGTGCTGCTTTTCTAGACCTCTTATCATTTTTATTGCTTCTTCCAGGCTCTTTGCAATTAATCCACATTAGTCCTGTGATGCTTTGGCATGAACTCACTCTTCCAACTGAGATCTTCAGGCTGGAGAAGCTTCATTTCTGAGGGTCACAGTCTGCATATGTCTTGTCTTTTAGCCCCTTTATCCATTACCATGCTGCTACAAAAAAGGCATAATTCATTAACACTCCCAGCTCTTCTTTTGTGGAGTGTACTTTCTTCTTGCCTATTCTGATTATGCTCATTGATTGCCATCGTTTTGGATAAATGGCACTTGGCCATTTCTGATCATTTTTTCAGTTTTTGAAGATCACTTTGAGTTCTCATCCTGTATCTCAGTCTGTATGTTTCCTTGGTGTCATCCTCTGATTCAATAAGCATAACCACTTCATGCAGATGTTAAATAATACCAGATTAAGTGAGTGTTCTCTTGCAAACGCACTTGATACAGAGGATGTTCTTTGCTTTCTGTTATTCCAAAGACCTCTTACTTTACTGCATGAGAGAATTAGGTCATTTTGATACTATTTGCATTTCAAATTTCAAATTGGACTTCACTAGTAGACAGCTTGTTTGGTGATAGCGTCTAGAATTTTTCTGGGAATTGAAGCTACAATTACTAGCTGGTGATTTCTGGACTCCTCCTATCCCTCATCCTCTTTTTATAAAAATAAGTTCAATGTCTGTCCTTTTCTGGTCATTTATTATGCTCCCCATTTTTCATTACTTCTTTAAGAAATGAGTAAAACAAACTCAAAGCTTCTGGCAGTTTGAGAAACTGAGGATGATCAGTTTGAGGATGATCAGGAAATCTCCACCTTCTACTAATATGCTTTTTTTGCCTTGTTCTTTGTTAAGAACTGAAATTTTTTCTTTCACTCTTGTCCATCTCCAGGCATCTGTTGCTTTTCAGTGGCTTTGCCACCACAGCTCCTTGTGCAATCTTGTGGTAAAACAAATGAGTGAACTGATTTGGGTAAGAGTAGCTCTCTAGTCATTCTCCACAATGTTTTTCCTTTTCATACATAACATCCTCCATCCCCTGCATCATTCTTTACCCTGACCCCCAAATTGGGGGAATCACGTGAAGAAGTCTGTATTCTGAAATGACTATCAAAAAATTTTGGGACAGGCTGTGTCCTTCTATGTTCCTTTTCCAAAATATATCTGGGTAGCTTTGTTCACTTTTTTTGGTAATTACATTTTTCTCACTGATTAAAATAGCGTACAATGACATGAATCTTTTAGAAAAATACGAATTTCTATATTTTTGTGGCTCTTACTTCACATGGCAAACTCTGCTTTGAACTAGTGCATCTGCTTCAAGGCCTGGGTAGTGTCACTGGGTTTTGCATGCTGTTGCCTGGATGTTTGTCCACACTGGCATATGGGCACACAGCGTATGTCCTCCCACGCCGCTTCCCACCTCTGCTCCACTGCACTTCTACTGCTGGGCAGTCTCCTGCTCTTCCCTTATTTGGTTTTTCTTTATTTCTTCTTTTTATTTTCCTGATACTTCTGGCATTTTCTTTCTTTCTCCTTCTGCATCTTTAATTCTTCAACCTGCATGAGCTTTCTGCATACATTTCTGGATTATAGGCATTTTTAGGCAATTTTTTATGAGCAAAATACACAGCTTGTAAAAATGAGTTAAAATGAGGAAAGGATCAGAAGCTCTGTGTGCGTGTATATATAATAATTTATGTCTTACTTGAAATACTTTGTTGGTTAACCTCTCATTTATTTACTTCCCAGAAAATCATTGAAATGCTTATAAATAATGACCACTGTTGCCTTGGTTCTATGTTTACTTTTCCCAATCCCTTTGCCCATGTGGCCACTGTGAAATCTATGCTTCTGGAACAGTACCTTATATGTCACTTAGTATAATTTTGATTTTGATCTTGGAGTAGGGCATATAGGTGCTATGGTAAAACAGGCAATAATATTCAGCAGATGTTAATGCATTAAACATAGGTGTTCAGAGGCAGGCTTCTCACTTTTATTATTATTACCACACAGCTTTTAAGTGTTCCTATGTCTTCCCAGGCAGATATCTGGAATTTGAGTGTAGTAAATTCCTTCTGGGTGTTTACAGGAAGAAGTGACAAATATGATTTGATAACACTGACAATTACATGATTCTTTTCCTGCTGGTGAATCCAAAACAACTTTTGAGAGCAATATGAAATTAAGTTATGACCAAGGCCAGCCACTGTTACAGTAAAATCAAGCATTTTGTTAAACCCTCAGAGCTGCAGAATTTCTTCCAGAGACATTCAGACAACAGAAGACAAATATCAGAATGCTAATGAACTTTGTCTACTGGATTAAACTGATTTTTCAGAAAAACAGAAGTGCACAGCTTGCTGCACAGAACAAAGAAGAAACTTTGCTGGTGCTTTTACTAAGCCATTGCTACAGACAGTGTGATGAAGCTGTTGAGGAAAGTCTTTTGAAGGATAACTAGTGGTACAGGGGATATCAGTGGAGCAAAGCGTGTCTGCTGGGTACACAGGAATGCTGTGATAATTACACACAACACTAGATGACTGTTTCTGCTGCAGTTCATGTGTTCCAAAATGCCTCGCTGTCTTGCCTGCTCAATATTTCAAGTTGAATATGTTTCATAGACTACTAATGGCATTTTGTCAGTAGAAGATGACTGAGAATGGACAAGGTTTGCTAGTGAGCATGAGGAAACTGAAATGCTGAAGGTATGGAACTGTGTATTTCCCTTGTATTTCTACAGAGGTCAGTGAAACTGTAGCAGCAGTTGTGTACACTGTCCTAGGGGACCTGTATTGTAAAGAAGCAATCAGAACTGTAATATGAGAATTACCACTGGTAGGATCTGAAGACTTCCCTAGCTACCTAAAGCCAGTGCTCTTGAGGAGAGTGCTGAAGGAAAGCTTAGCATGACAGAAGAGAGAGCTTGGATCTTCAAAAGATGTCATACAATACTTGGTGTTAGATAGTTTTACTGAATATTAATGAAGGCTCTGAATTTTGCATTGTTACAGCTTGGACTGTTATTTTAATATGGTCGGTGAGTTTTTGGAGCTCATGGTATTCTTCTTGTAGAAATAAACAAACTTTGTAAATATGTAACAAAGGTTCTGTAAATAATTTGGGAGAACATTGGAAACAAAGAATAGGAGATTGTGGCAGTGGGAGTTGCCATTGTGATTTCAAGTCTGCCACCTGTCTGAGAGCCAGGAAGTTGGGCTTCAAGATAGTGCAGGGTCCTGTTGAGAGTGTGAGTGTATTTAGAGATGTGGGAGTTCTGTGATGGGGAGAAGTGCTACTGTGTTATGGCCATCAGGCTCAGTTTTTCACTTTGGCTTTGCTAGAGCTAGATTTGATTTTTGAACAAGTCCTGTAATCAATCTCTTTCTTGACCTTGATAATCTGGCTTTTATTTTCTTTTTGATCCTTTTTGTCTGTTAAGATAAAACTTCAAGGAAAAGGCAGTTTCTTAACTATGCATTTCTGCAACACAAAGCACAGAGGAATCCCAAATTTGAACAGGTTTTTAAGAGAGGAGTTCACTAAAAGCAGAGTTGATGCACATTATTTTGCCTGCTGAGCTGTTGCAGATCTTTATGAAAAGTTTACAGAGAGAGCATTGGCTCTACTTGTTTAATAATCTGTGCTTCAGTGGTTTGTGATCCCACATATGTTCTGCTTCAGGCTAGATAATTAGTGTTGCCAGTGGTTATCACTTTCTGTGTAATAACTCATATCTCTCCTGGACGAGCAGATGATAAGCTTTTGTTCTATCTCAGGGTTGCTGCGTGTCCTCGTGCTACTGTATATATACTGTTTAAACAGTAATAATCTCTCCCTGGATATTCTTGCTGTTGCTTTTCTGTGCCAGTGAGCAACTTTCAGGCTTTGAGAGAGAGCGAGTGGGTGATACACTTCACTGGGGAATGAGGACTGTTAAGTGCAGGTCATGCTATATCATGCTACAGTATTTCTTTATCTTTAACTTGGGCAGACAAGACTTCCTGTCACCCAGAGACTATATGTTAAAATTCCAGGGCAGAAAAAAATGACCGTGCCTTTGCTTGCTGTGTTAGAGACATGTCATACGGGACAGTGCAGAGCTTAAGAGGAACATTTAGCTATTGGTTCATATCGGCACACAGCAGATCTCCCAGTGGAGTTTCTGGTCACTCGATGGTGGCTTGCAGAGAGCTTGTTTGAAAATGGTGCTCGCTGCATCTGGATGGCACCAGTGCCTTGGAGTAAGCACAGCCATGGCTCCATGCTCCCAGTTTTCTTTGGAAAAATGTTTACTGTCAGAGCAACCAATTGTGACTAAGGACTAGAGGGAACAAGTTGGGAGGAGGAGGCCGTTACTGTAATTTCTAACTGTGAATACTCCTTCTTTACTCTGAATCTTTGACTTGACTTTGTTCTGAATCAAAAAGGAATAAGCCATGAGGAATAAGCAGAAGTTATGAGTAAGGCATACAGTGTAACTGAGCTCCAAAATGTTTACAGGATCACACTTTGATTTTTAAACAATTGCTTAAACAGATAGTTTGTTGATAGAAGGACATTTCTTGAGTTTGAAAATTATTTACAATTTATACAGTAATTGAAGTGGCAGTTGCTTCATCACACTTAAGTTTATTGATTCCATTAGTACATTGACCTCCTTTCTGCTGAACCACCAGTTTGAATGTCTGTGCTGTGTAGGATAAATTAAAAGGAAAAGATGCCATTTTCCTACCTGTGCAGGACTCGGTTTTCTGCAGTAAGTAAAGAACTGAAAGCAAGTAAACTCATGGAAAAAGAAAAAATGCAGGAGAAACTATGCTTTGAATTTCTAGGATTTTTCAAAGCAACTTTGTGTTTTTCAGAATATGCCTTTTCTGCATGTCAGTGATAGATGCTGATGGTTAAAGTGGCCAGCATCCGTGTTCCAGCAGTTTGAATAAGCAGAAATCCAGAAGAATATGAAAACTACCATATGAATGGGAAAAAAAGGCCAGTTGGAAAGTGACTTCTATGTGATTCCACTTTGTATATTCTACATGTTCAATAATAGTTGCCATGCTTTTATTTTCCCCCAGAAAGATCACTCATAGTTGGGCAATGCTCAAAGCTGCAAAACTAAATACGTGGAACGTTGGCTTGTGAACTCAATGGGAGCTGAGAGACAGAAATCGCAGCAAGACAGAAATCTCTCTTTGCTTCTGTTCTGCTGGGGCAGCAGCTCCCACCTCCTCAGGCCTCTTCAGAGCGAGTTGCCTTCTGCTGCCATCTCCCTCAGTCGCATCTCACCTTTGGGAAGATAGTGGCTCTTTCTACACCAAACAGTGCCTGTAAGAGCAGGAGCTGCTTCCTTGCCAGGACCAAGCGATCCTCCATCTCTCTTTGCCCTCCCTCAATTCCTGGTGTCGTTCAGCTGGCAGCATTTCCCCTGGACGGTGGGGTATGAAAGCTGATGGTCTGCCCTGGCACCGAGTGCTCAGCAAGTCGGCGCTAAGGAATGAACATTTTGGCTTTTGCTGCACGTCCCTTAGATTTGATAGGTTCTCTGCTTTCTCTCCTTAATCACTGATGAAAGTCAGCCAGACTGAAAGGACATGTTTTGCTCTTTGTAGCTGGGAAACAGAACAAAACAAAGTGAAGATTTGGCCCTTGGGATAATTGAAATGAGAATAACCCATCATTCTGGGTCTGGCAGAAGGATAGTTAATATTTTTACCATTGATAGTATATGTTGGTCTGATGGGTTCAAAGTTTTGAAAGCACCTGTAGGATATTCTGAACCATACAGTTCTGAAACATAAAGGACTTTGATTACAACCAGGGCTTCATATAACAGTCTCAAGCTAACGTTCAAGATCTCTTAGCAGTACTTAGATACTGGTAGAAGAGGTATTTAGCAAAGTCATCTTAGCAGCACCATATTTTTAACAATGTGATTTATGCCTGGATTACCACAAAGTGAGTTTTGACATGATTCCAGGAGCACCTTTTCATGGGATTTGGCCCAGGCATGCCGTACTTTCGCTGGAGTGAGCCTGGACAGGCTGAGGGGGAGAAAGAGAAATTGGGAACTGTCATGCTCTTTCCAAAAGTTTTTCAAGCAGATTTGTTTTCATCCTATTGCAAGATGGAAACTTTTGGATGCAGAGCCTGATTCAGAGACCAAAGGGATCACACAGTCTCACATTTATTAAATCGTGCCGCGAGTTGGGCCATATGGCACAGAAGCAGAACACGGGGATTGTGAAGGGTTTTCTCCAGGGATCCAGCTCTTTCTGTGACTGCAGTGGAGTTATTACCATTTTATGGTGTAGACATGCTCAGATGCTGTACACTCATGTGCAGTGTAGTCATCTGAACTGGGCTGAATTATTTTGTTCTATATGTCAACAGTGTCTCTGGCCATATTACAAGATTGGCCTCTTGTCATCTTTTTTGATTGTGCTACTCTAAATTTGGACCATCTGTGTGGGGTTACATTAGTGTTGTTGCTCAGAAGTTTACAAGCTTTCTAACAGCCAAG
The DNA here is from genome assembly GCA_004320125.1 of Scolopax mira. Lineage (NCBI taxonomy): Eukaryota > Metazoa > Chordata > Aves > Charadriiformes > Scolopacidae > Scolopax > Scolopax mira. The sequence continues at coordinate 109,687 of BJBW01007118.1, read as the reverse complement.
TGGAAAGGGCATTTCTGATTATTGTACTGATGGCTGAGACATTAAATGCTTGTTGTTATGTTCACAAATGAGTGTACAGATTTTTGGCAAAACCAAGGAGTCAGATTCACTCATGCAGATTAAGGTCTTATTACAGTATGTCCAAGGGGCTTGTATACACCCAGGTTGAACCATTGGGTCTTTGATGTGAAACGAGGAGTAGGTTTTAGATAGATGGTAGAATTGGCATAATATTTTATCAGCCCTTTCTTTTTTTTTTTTTTTTTTTTCATCAATTTGATTAAAGGAGAAAACAGGATCTAATTTAATTTCCCTTCCTCCTCCCTGTAAAAATCTGGTTTTCTGGCAAATTAAAGTGATGAGAATTTCTGAAAATTTTATCAAGCAAATACTTTCCATCTGACAAAGCCGAAACTCCAAAGTTGCCAGGAAACCAGAAAGCTAGTGTGACATTAATTAGAGGAGATGGTCTGGCTCTTGCTTTTGCCATCTAGCTCCATTTTTCTGTCCTTGCATCATTTCACAGAGAAAGCCCAATAACTATTTTAGGTTCAGTAGCCAGTTGATTATCTTGTCTTTTACATTGCATAGCATGAATAAAAATAAGGATTTATTTGCAGAAGTATTGTGAAATATTTGTTTGTGCTACCTGTGAAATGCAATAAACTTTTTAGTTTTTATGTGGCCTGAACTTAAATGAGAAAAGGGAGAATGGTGAACAAAAAGAGTGGATAAGTGCATAAAAACTGCAAGAAATACCTTCTACAAGCTCACTGTTAAAATTATATTAGAATAATTAGGAACCAGCACAAACACTTTGAATACAGAAAAGGTGATGCTTCCCACCTCCTGATTTAAGGAGGTGCATAAGGATTAAATGAAAGTAAATATACCTGTAATTTACTGTATTGTGTGCATTCAGCATACTTGCTCTTTGACAAATATCCAGCTTCACTCAGTGCCAGGTACTTCCTAATCAAGTAATAGATGAGGCTGGAAGGAGGCTGCCCAGCATCCTCTGGCTGAGCATTTGCTGCTGGGTAAAGAGGCTTAAGGGGGCCAGATGCAGAAAAAGCAAAAGGAGGCAGAATGCTCTAGGAGCCTGGGTGCTGGGAGGGGGGAGGGTGCTTTGGCTGCTTGTGGTAGGCATTATTTATACCTTTTTCCTTAAAGGATCACTGGTTCAAGTGCATAAGTGGTGATTAAAGCAGTGGATTTAGTGTGTACAGTCATGGTTTTGATACTTGTCTCAAATGAAGTGATCCACTACCTCCCTGGCTAAGGACCGGAGCACAGAATTTTTAGAAGTCGTGGTTTTGGATGCATCCGTATTGTCATTCTGCTAGCCTGAATAATTAGTTACTTTTTTCATCATTTAGCTATTATTGCAGTGGCCTCCTGTCTTGTGAGGTTTATAAACACCTGCTGTCAACCCCCCCTCGAAAACAAATTAGGAAGTAAGTAAATTTAAGTTGAAGCTTCTTTAGTCCCAGGATCACAGGGAGTGACTATGTTCATTGATCCACAGTGTGGATGTATTAGCACTGCATCTTCTACAAGGAGAATTAAACCAGACACTAGGGATGAATTTAACCACCCTGTGGAACAACTGCAGAATATTGTTAGTTTAGACAATGCCATAAAGTCTATCCATTTTTCCATGAAGTATTTATATGGAGTTTCTTGAGAATTGAAGAAGAGAATTGATTAGAAGCTTGACCTAAATGGAATTCTTTAAGTCATAGTAATAGTGATCCTTTGTGTTTGATGATGGATGTCATAGTTTTAGATCAAAAGAAGCCAGATCAGTGGCCAGTCTCTGGGATCTTGGGCTTCTGCTTTGAGTCAGTGAAGTGGGAATAGCGATGGTTTCTTACGTTCAAATAGTTACCCTGTGAATTAATTTGTTAACGTCCAGTTGCTGGTGATGGGAGGCCTACAAGTATGTGGTGGGAGTGTTGGTATCAGGTACGGTTACATACATACTGTATCTAGTTGGATTCCACGGACTACATAGTAATATTTTTGAGGATTTCTTAAATTCAGTACTGTGGACTGTACTAGATGAGAGCCAAAATGGCATCTGAAGTTCTTGTTTTTCTTCAAGACTCTCAATTCCCATGACTTTTCCTTTGGAACCTGAGACTTTGTTCTTTCCAACCATGGTCCAAGTTAAAAGAAAAGTGAAATAATGATTCCCATTGGCTCCCAGTAGGCATTGGACATGCACTGGATACGTGCCTATGGCTTGATTACATTGTAAAATGCATGTAAAGGCACTAGCTCTGGTTTGTGTTAGAGAGCCCAGTCCTTCAGTATGCCAGACACCCCTCCCTGTTCTCAGTGCCCTTGCTGTGGCTCAGTGTTCAGTGTGTCCCTTAGGACTGTGTAACCAAGCTGAAATACACTACAGTGCTCAATATTTATATTTTCATTCTACTGTTTTTTTCTTTCCCTCTCTCTTCTTTCTTAACAGTTCTCTCATGTGGCCTTTGGGCTATGAATATTCTCAGGTCCATAACTGGTTCTAGGTTGTTGACCAAGTTTTCCACTACGTGCTTACTTTGTATTTCCTAATGGGAAGCCTTCTGTGTAGGAGTAGAAACTTACAATCTCTGAAGATCGGGTGACAAAGAAGATTTTGCAGCCAAATGAATTTTTAATGGCACATTGATGCCGTGTCTATCAGTTTATGTGCCAGAGTGTGTGAGACTCACCCTTTGTCCTATCCCTAATGCATTTCCCTTTAGCAGTCACTGTTTGCGCATCTTTTTTATTTATTTATTTATTTTTTAAATTTTATTTAGGACCTTGAAATGCACTGGTGCTGCTTCATTAAGTTTGATTTAGCAAGGGTGGATTGTGTTTGTGATGAGTAAGCTGGTGAGCACTGACAGTTCCGTGAAACTCCCTCCAGCCCCGGTGTGCCACCCCGCGCACCACGCTGCGGTTCTGGCCAACAACATCCTCACAGCAGAGGCAGTTTCACAAAGTGCTATCCCTAACCCAGTTTTCACATTCAGTGTGGAATAACGCAAAGAGCTCTATCTGCCAGAACATGGAGCAGGAGCTGGCAGTCCTGAGGTCAGTTTTCCTGGCAGGTCTGTAAGATGCTGGGAGCGCAGACTGTGGGATGCTGGTGCTGCCGCTCCTGCTGGTCTGTTGTTGCTGTTGCTTGTTTGTGTTCCCACAGCATCTAAGCATCCTGGGCAGGGACCTGAACGTTATTCTATGTGCTCTCCACACACACCCCAAAATGTGGTTTGGGGAACACTTTACAAACTTGCAGGAATAAAATTAATTTTGAGCATAAAATTTATGCTCAAGTACTTAAATCAACTTGGCTGGTAGTTTTGTTTTGTTTTTTTTTTTGTTTTCCCAGAAGTGGTATGCTTCTTTTTCACCATTACAAAGACCAAGCTTATAGAAATAAACTAAGATAGAAAAGCAAAGAGTTTTAAAAGTTATTAATTATAATAATATATTCACAGCTATTTGATCAGTTCAAATATTTAAGATTTTTTTTGGATACCCACCTTGAAGGTGTTTTTTAAAAGGATCATTGGAAAGGACTAAGAACACAATCCTTTCTGAAAATTAGGTGTAGTTAGGGTTACCCAAAATGAAAATAAGTGAGTCAGCTCACCACATCTGCCTGATGTTGAAGAACCTAATTTGTTTGGAAACAAGCCCGTTTGGAAACAATGTTGCCATTTTTTTTTTCTAGTTTCCTTTAATGCCTCTGTGCAGGGGGCTAAAAGAGATACACCTCATCGTGTTGCTGTCCGAGTTAATACTTCTGAAAGGCTCTGAACACTTCACAAATTAAACCTCTAAACAGCTAATTTATTTATTATCGTGGCCCCTAGTGAAGTCATACTTTGCATTTCCATATCCATGTCTCTCTAAAATGAGCAGAATGGTATTATTTGGCACTAATCTGCACTTTCCCTGTGGGGAAACCAATCGTTGCAGGCAGGAAATTCTGATGAGCTTCCCCTTTCCAAGCTTTGTAGCTGAGGAGTTAATTCCCTCTGCCCCAAGCTGTCCCCTTAAACTGAAATTTTAAGCTATTCCCCTCTCTTGTTTTGATGTCTACTTTGTAACATATTCCTATTAACATCCCATTTGTGTCCTGCATTGTATCTGGTGCTGCAGTGTAGCTGAGGGGTGCAAGCGTTTCAACCCAGAGCGAGTTTGTGGCTTGTATTCATATTCAAATTTTGGTATCATCTATCTATGAAATTATTCATCAGATTCCTGTGTGAATGCTTTTAATGGTTTAATGTGTTCAGCTGATAACAAACTGCATGCTGAAACGTAATGTTGCTCTTTTTAGACTTGATTAGACTCTATCCTTGATTGTGATTTAATGGCTGTTCACAAGCTTGTTCGCTCTTGCTGTTGCATATTAAGTACCAAAGTATCCAGCCAGGTCTGCCAAAGTCTTTTAAGGGACCATGGTTTCTCAAGGGAGATGAAAAGCCCTAAGTAGGCTAGTGTTTTGATTCAGGACTTGGATTGTATTTGATTGTTCTTGATCACCAAAGATTTTGTCCGTAAATCCCTCTGGAAATGTTTAAGTGCTCAAAGACCTGTCTCAGTGCTGGATTTTACTCTCCTGAAATGCTATCTAAACATTCAAACAAAATCCTTTTAAAAGCAATTAGCACAAGCCATAGCAGTCAAAACAATTCCAAATATAAGTTTTATTCATCTTCTCCTTTTCAATTCCCAACTGCCTATCTGAGCTATTGTGCCAGAAAAAAGCAATGTATGATTATAATTCAGCACTTTCTTGTGTGCATTGTGCATCATCTCTAACATCTCGTATTTGTGTATCATGGGTACTTACATAGTCCCAGTTACTAACCTCTGCATTTTAACATGCATTATTTTTTACCCTGCCCTTACAGAAGTAACGATAGACCTATCTCTCTAACAGGAAGATGCAGGAGCTCCACAAGAAGTCTACAGAGCAAGGGCTTGATCTGAAGTCCTGCTCTAATGCCTTTACATAGTGTTTAAACTAGGAGGGGATTAATAAAAAGTGAAAATTACACTCTATTTAGGGGATTGTTTAAGGTAGGCCTGAAGTTATACCATATGCTTGAACAGCACTGCAAGAGATGAAATGTTTTCAGTAGTTTTCTGGACAAAGGGTCAGATGAGGGGAGGTGCCCACTGGGCAGTGGGGATGGGGGACCACAGAAGTATGTTGGTGTCTTCTAGTGATGTGCTCCTCACATTGGGCTAATGTCTCTTTTATAGGCCTTAGTGAATTCATGTTCCCTAAGAAAATATCTGTAAGAATAGATTAGCTTTTAAAGTGTAGGTTGATGACAGCTCAGGTGATGTTGAAAGGCCTGGCATGCCAGGCCTGGCAGCAACAGCATGTTTTAAACCAGAGCTAATTTCCACAGCCAGCAATAACTGTTGTGTCTCTGAAAAAAGAAATACTCTAAGGATTTGCCAGTATTTTTTATACCAGTGAGTATGTATTGACTTTGGTGGTATTATTTCTGGTTTATTCCTGCTAGCTGAGAGCAGTTTAGTTGCCAGTGCCTCTGCTTTCCTTTCTCATGTCTGCCTGTGGTTAATGTACTGCCACAAGATTATTGCAAGGTTATTATTTCATTTTAGTTGAAATATGAACATCAACTGAATGCTCTTGAACTGCATTTATTTGTTTAGTAAGCAAAATATGTTGATTATTCAAAAAGAAAAAAAAAAGTCTATTCTATCCCACTCTAGGTGATAAGTTTCTTTTGCTCTATTTCAGTTCACTGGAAGGGAGCTACAACCACCATCTAGTCCAACTGCCCGAATACTTCAAGGCTGATCATGTTAAAGCATGTTGTTAAGGGCATTGTCCAAATGCCTCTTAAACACTGACAGGCTTGGGGCACCTCTCTAGGAAGCCTGTTTTGGGGTTTGACTACCCTCTTTGTAAACAAATGCTTCCTGAAGTCCAGCCTAAACCTGCCCTGGTGCAGCTTTGAACCATTCCCACACATCCTATCACTGGATACCAGGGAGAAGAGATCAGCACTTCCCACTTCCAGTGCTCTCCAGCCACTCTTCTCCCAATTTTCTCTTGTGTCTGGCGTTACTCCATCCTAGGTGCAGAATCTGGCATTTGGACTTTCATGCCATTAATCATTGACGAATGATTCAACATCAAGATCAAGTGAGTCAACAGCACCTCCCAGTTTGGTATCATCAGCAAACTTGCTAATGATGCATTCAACTCCTGAATCCAGTTTATTGATAAATATCTTGAACAGAACTGGCCCTAGAACTGAGATCTGAGGAATGCTACTGGTGACTGGTCACCAGGCAGGTGTAGCCCCATTCACTACAAATGTTTTGTGAGGTATTTTTTGTGGGTTCTCCCCTTTCCCCCCCCCTACCCCCTGCCATAAATCCAAAACTTTATTTTGAGGTCAGTGTCAGAGGTCAGTGACAGAGATGGTTGTCCATGGTTGTGGGGAGCTTCCAGCTGCCTCTGAGACCACGATGTGGTGCAGACTGGGGCTGACTGTGCTTCCTTGTCCTCAGGTCAAGGGTTTTGCAGAAAGCTACTCCAGAAATCTCCAGATGAGTGCTTGGGGAGGGAGGGACAGGAGTGGGTCAGGGTGTAGTTGTGTTCCTCAGTCTGGGCCTGAGACTATGAAAAATAGGACTATATGTACAAACAAGGGGAGGAGCCACCCTTAGTCACCATGGGCAACCCCTGCCCAGGGCTCTCCCCGCTTCAGACCGAAGTTGTTAGTCTCACATCTCCCATCCTGGTGTGGCCATGTCACCAACCCCACCACCAGCCTGCTGCCTACTGTGACATGGCCACTACATGTTGCTCTTCCTGCCAAGAGCAGGTATCTCAAAAATGGCACTGGCCAGATAAAATAAAAAAATAATTTTGATTCCTTATGTTTACATCAGTGTCCTTGTAGAAAGTCACAAATCTTTCTGGCTGAGTGGCTGAGGACAGGAATGCACCATGGTCCAGTCGTGTCCTCTTCAGGGCCTCTCGTCCTAGAACTCAGAGGATGCGCAGCCTCTAATGGTTGTACAGGGAATCCCTGCCTCCCTGCTTGTGGCCCAACCATGCTCTTCCCTGCTCTCTTCCCTGTCTTCTCACCTCAGCTGGCTCTCCTCCAGCCCTGACTGGCTTATCCCCCCGTGACACAACCCCTAGCCACAGTCTGCTTGCTGTGACAGAGAACTGGTGTTCTCTGGGAGGGGGGTGCCTTTGGCTGTCCAGGGAAAAAGAGTTGTTGCTCTTCAGATTTGCTCAAATGCAGTGGGACAGATGATAACTCAGGCCTATAAGGAAAATGGCCAGCAAAGACAGCCCACTGTTACTTCTGTTTGTGTGGGGACAGCCTGGGGCTGAGGCTTTGGTCACATCACAGCCTCTCATTGCCCCCATCTTGCAGTCCATCCCACCTTCCCTTGGCCTCCTCCTTGCTCTCAGGGCTGGGGCAGAGAGGGCACCATCATGAAGGTGCAGACAAATAAATGTAGTGTCTAAACACGGGGGAGCAATTCGGCTGTATAACACGGTGACCTTGTGCCACTGCCTGTGTGAAAGCCCAATATCCTATGAGTATACATGAAATTGGCAGAATAAAATACACGCCTTTTTAGATCAGCCAGGTGGGGTACACTAAGACATCTGAAATTGCACTAAATACTTACTTTAATTCCAGTTGTAATGCCTGGAACTCCACTGGCTTCATCTATGCACAGTTAGCTCACACCTGTGAGCTTGTACACCTGTGCTTGGGAAAGACACCAAGCTCACTAGCCTTATATTAAGCACTTTTAGAGATGAAACGCAGAAAGTTGTATGTGAAGGAATGATTTTGCTGTAATAAGTAATGTGGTACAGATCAGCTACCAGAGAAAAGCCGCAGGGAAGATGCAATTCACTTGTTTTGAAAGTAGTCTTACAAAGAGTCAGGTTCTTGTAACCTGCTTTAAAACACTTGCAAAGATTAAAACCTCCAACATGCTTGTTCCCATCCAAGTGGCTCTTCTGTGATTGTATTCAACCCCATGCCTTCATCACTGCCTGCTAAAAGTCCTTCATTTTTCCATGGGGAAATAATCACCAGCTGAAGTGGATCAAGAATTACTTCTACGTGGATCATACTCTGCAACAAGTTTAATTACAGCTGAAGTGGCAGATATTCCCCTTGTGACACATCCTCCCTTTATTGGCACCAGAAGAAACATTTAGCAGTGAAGGAGCTCTGAACTTACAGGAGAATATTCTGCTTTTCTGCTGCTCTGACCAGGTGCCTCTTACATTAGCCCAGCTGCCCCTTTCATCTTCCTTTCAGGAGAGAAGCAATATATAACTTATGATTTAGTACATACCCAGCACAAGGTATGGGATTTTAAAATCAGCAAAATATTCTGCAAGCTTAAATCGCATGATAGTATTTTATTAAGGCAGCAACTCTGGATTTTGTAGACATTTAATGTAGACATTTTTATTACTTATTAATCAAATTCCAGATATGCCAGGAACATGATTTAATTCCTACTTAATAATCCTCTAAATGCAAATATTGGAACTCTTTAAAACAAGCAAAATATTCCTTCATTTGAGCTTGATGAAGCTGATTGAGAATTACCTGCAATAAGTTGTTTTAGTTCCAGTGCAGACTATATGGTTAATAAAATAAATTACCACCTCAGGGGAATGTAAAGAGAAACACTGGAATATACTAAGGGTGAGATATTCCAAAACACTTTGTGATGACTTAACTCTGAAGTTTCCCCTTTACTTCAAATGGATGCAGGTGAGGGAAACACACAGTGCCCATCTTGGATAAATGGTGCACAGAAAATGCAGAAAGATTTTTTTTTTCTCTATGTTCTCTGTAAAATGTTTGTTCAGCACTGCTATGAAACCCTAGTTGTCTTGCTAAAATCAAAAGTCTTCTGCCAAAGGCAAGGACAGGTTAAACTAAGTGAGCTGAAAAACAGCTGTTATACTCACTGGCAGTCCTTTATTGTCTGTGTCTTGTTAGCTTTTTGTTGGATTTGGCTCAGTTCCTTGAGAAACAATCCCATCTCTTGAAGAAATAAACCTCATGTTACCACCTTAAAATAATATGAAAAGTACTTGATGATTCTTGTTACATTCCTCCCATCTTCTCTCTTTAAGCTGTGTTGTTTGGCCATTTTTCTGTCAGCCCCTTTCTGTGCTGAACCTGATACCTGCAATATTTTTCATTGCCTTATCCCCTAAAAACTCAAGCAATCACAGTGCTCGCCAGAAGCCGTTCAAGCAAAACATTACCACTTTATGAATTATCTTTAATTAATATGCATATACTTTTGAGGAATAGGTGGTGTTAAAGACTGTTCAGCCAAACCAAGCATCGTGCTGTTGTGTTTATCCACAGGTCTCCCCTCCTTGGTTTGCCAGAATCTCTGTTGAATCATAACATTAAGCTGGGAGTCCTTCAGAGGGTGGGGGATTTGGGTAGTTTGCCGGAGGGCTGGGCCCCACCCTACCTTCTGGAGCCTGGGAAATAATGGACTGCAGTAGGGAAACAATGTGGATCCAATTTGACGGCTGAGAAATGAGGACGTTCTGTGGCAGATCAGAAATTCACGGTTTTTAACCCACTTTCTGGTGCCTGGCTCTTGCTGATGTTCTTGAGAGCTCAGTGATCGAACATGACACACAACACACACTACCTTAGCTAAGCACATTGGTGTAAGGGTGGGCAGAGTTATGGCCTTAAATTTGAATTTTCCATGGTTTTGTGATAGACGGAGCATGACTCTGTGTTGGTGCTGATTCACCCATGCATATTATGTGTGCATGGGGGCTCCAGCCTGCTGCAGAGCAGGGCAGGGCTTACAGGATGCAGTGCTTTGCAACTTATATTTCAGCAGCCATCTCTTCTGTGAGCTCCCAGATCACAGATTTATTGCTTGTTATTCATCGTCCTTCTGGCTGTTGATAAAGTCCATTGGGAAAAATATACTGAACAGTAACTGGGGTTTCTTTTCTTTTCGGTGCTGGAGTTGGGTGCATCTCCCAATGCACACTAGGAGCATAGAGTGAGTAAAGGGTCCTCTGGAAGTTCATTGCTGGGTAAACTGAGTGTAATTGCTTTTCAGAAGTGGATATATTCATTTCAGGACCCTGCTTATTAAGTTGCCACACAGAAGGAAAGCGTGATTCTTCCATGTGTGATCCTTTTCATATGGATTGCAAACTTCTCTACACAGCTGTCTGTCTTGTTCTAACTCTTCTAACTCTTAGTTCTGCTAGAAGCTCACAGGTAACAGTGAGTTTGCATGCTGAGAAAGCTTTGGTTAGGCAGAGGCACCACAGAATCATAGACTATCTCAAGTTGGAAGGGACCTATAAAGATCATCGAGTCCAACTCCCTGCTCCTAGTAGGACTGCCTAAAACTAAACCATATGACTAAGGAAAGTTATCTGGTTTCATGTCCAGTCCTTAACTGTTAAGAGTCCTTAACTCTTTGCAGCCTGAAATAAATCACTTAGGCCAATATTTTTGAATGTTGATGTCTGAAGTTAGACGTCCAAATTTGTAGTTAAACATGTAAGTAGGACTGCTCTGATTTTTAAAGACACTGAGTCCTACAGTGTCTTTACGTGTTATATTGTGTGGGGGTTTGCAGCATTACTGAAAACTAAATGTGGATTTAGGTGTGTAATGTAAGACAGCCAAGTTTGAGAATGTCAGCCCTGACCTATGCAAGCTTAATTTTTTGCCCCTCTGTTAAGCTAACATAGCAAGGCTTACCTGGCTGAAGATGATGCCATGGGGACTGATGGACAGTGAGTTTTCTGATTATGACAGTGTTTTGATCAACCAGTAGCTGATATTTTCTGGTTTGTGAATAAAGACAGTTATTGTTACAATATAAAGAGGGAGATTTCTTCAGATCCATTGCCCAAACATAGTCAGTTGTGCAAATGTAGCAATCCAATACATTTCTGAATATCAAGACTGTGCTGTTAAACACAGCCTGGTTTGATCCACCCTCCACCAAAACAGATGAACTGCAGTTTCTTAACAAGCAGTGAGAGCTTCTTAGAGACATGTGCAATATCATACTGATAAGGGCTCCTTTGTGGTGCTCTGGATTCATAAGCATTCTGGCTCCATGGGCTGGGGCAGAATGTTTGAGCACGTTATTAAAAAAAAATTCCACTGTTTTAGTAAAGTTTTAGGGCCACATTCCAATCTCATTTTCGTCACATATCTCTGGCATAGAGAACAGAGGAACTCACAGCTACATTGGGGGCTAACTTCCTTTTCATCACATGGGGACCAAAGTGTAGAGCTCTCCTTTTAAATTCCCCTGCTCCAGGTTTATAGTGGCAAGGACGTGTTTATCTTGCTTTGTAGTATAAAGGGAGTGAATTCTGTGGCATACTTTAAAGGCTTGAAGTAAGTGCAAGTGCAGCTTTCAGCTTGTTACAGAGTTAAGCTTCAGAGCGTGCGTGTTGAAAAAGAAGTTCCCAGTGAATGTAATATTGTTTGCAGGCAGAAGAGTCTTCAGGCCTAGTATCCCTCTCCCTTCCGTTTTGTGAGTGCTCTGACAACTCTGCCCCTTTTGGGGACAGACCAAAGTTTGCTGCAACTTTGTGTGGAACGTGTATCAAAGCCTACTTTTGTCTTGCTGAATTCAATGGGAATTTTGTCTTTAAATGTAGCGGCAGCCCTGATGGATTCCTTCTGTTATAATTTATTCTTTAAGGAGTTTATGTCCAAAAGTACTGACTGCCTCTTGCTTCCAGAGACTTAAACATGAGCTGACTGCTTATCGCCCTGAAAGGTGGGCTTCTTCCCTGCAGAAGATTCCAGTTTAAACAGACAGACATAATTGCTCAGAGACAATTTTTTCCCTTGGCTTCTGATGAGACTGTCTTAAGTCAGGCTTGGTTTGGTTTGGTGTGCTTTGATACAGAGGTGTGACACTGCTTTCCACCTAATTGGGTTAACACTGAAAGCGTTGTCTATTTTGATTAACATGGTGCAATTTCTCTTTAGCAGGTAGAGAGCCAGTACAGACACAGAATTTTGACTGCCAGAAAAAAAAACATTCTTCAAGCAAATGGGTTTATCAGATACTTGATCAATCTTTCAAAATGCAACTGTTGAACAGAATCAGCACAAGCAAATGTGTTTTATGTGGTTTTAAATGTGTCAGAAAGGATCTTGACTTATAAGAAATGCACTGCCTGAGTTGTTTTTTCACTCTGAAACCATGAAGCTGCTTTGCTCCAATTTGGATTCAAGCATCTTGTGCAGCATAGGGCTGTGTGCAGTACACAACTGCTGGAATTGTTTCTTTTTTTAACTAAGAGATTGGCAGCCACTTGGATGAGTCACGATCATGAGCCTAATTTTAGCTGGTATGTATGTATTGGGAGAATCTACCAGAGACAGTTGCGTCTCAAGGGTTGAGAGAGGTGAAGTGAATTTAGTTTTGGGGCTTCTTGGAAATCAGCTTTTGTGTCTGAATTCTGTTTCTTCTCTTGTGGTTTTGTGCAGTCATATTATGTGACGTTTCTGTTGGAATTCACTTAATTCCTTCACCTTCAAAGAGTTTATCAGGAGACAATCTAGAGTGACATCAGTGCTTTGATTGATGCTTCTTGGGTATTTGTTTGACTTGCGTGTGTGTTTTGAACATAATGGAATCCAGAGTTTAACCTGTCTGTAATGTCCCAGTTCGTTTGTTAATTTATCCGCACGCAGGCTCTGCTGGTTTCCTTGAGGTGACATGGGAAGCAGTCTCCAGGAGGGTGTGATGATGGGCTGCAGATGGAGAGGAGCTGAGGGCAGTCCGAGCCCTCCAGTTGTTCAGGCTGCAGAACCCGGCTGCTGGCGCTCCTGCCGCTGTTCAGCGGCTGCTACCGTTCTTTTAAAGCAGTGAAGGTGTTCTACTGAATACTGCATTCTGCTCTGGTGCTCCACCCATGTCAAAGTAATGCAACCTCTGGCAGGAGCTGGTTCCTACTTCTGGCAGCCCATTAGGAAAGCAACACGAAGAGTGGTGCCTGCCTTTAAGTGCTGCATGCATGAGAAAGAAAAGTCGTGTGCTTTTTATGGCATCTCGCTGTTCCCTAATGCATTATTCCTGTTTCCTGTGAGGCAAAGGTGTCAGACTGGATTGTGCAAGGCTGTGGAGGCCAAGTTGTCATTTACTGCCTGTGTGCAGAAACCAGCCAGTCGTAGTACCCAGGTCCCTCCTCTGCTTTGTGTTCTGCTCAGCTTCTGTGTGCACCTAGGTAGTAAACTACCATTTGTTGTTTATAGAGGATGCAAAGGCAGTGTATCATTTTCCACTTAAACAGGATGTTTCTAATCGGGAAATTGCCCAGAGAACTAATTAAAGCCAAATGTACTCAATGACTACTGTTTAAGAGAGACAGTAATTCTGCTTAGCAGGAACATCCTCAGGTGATTTACAGGTGCCTGGGCCACGTCCCATTTTTAAACTGAACCTGGCCTGATTTCTCCTAGGAGAGTTCTTACTTTTGTCTGAGTTACGATGCAGGGAATGTCTGTACAAACAACTTCTCTCAATCTCTTGATCTGTATTGAAGTTCTATCTTCAAGTAGTATCTTCAAGCGGGTATCCTGAAGTACCCAGTAGGCAGAGTGTCCTTCCAGTCATTGCTTTGGCTGGGGAGCCAGCCCTGCTCCAGCTGCAGGCAGAGATGCTTCTTCCATTACCTCGAGGAGTCTCAGGCTGGTAGTGGTGATGGTGACGGTCCCACTTAATAAGCTTTGCTTATGCTGAGCATAAACACCTCCTGGTTGTGGACACGTGTTCCTGATTTGTGCAGCTTCTTGTGTTGTCCTGGCAAACTATTTGTTCAGCTGCGCAGCAGCTAAATCTGGATACTGATCTGGCTGAAAAATAACCCAGAGAAAGGGGGAAAAAAGACGAGAGGTGTCTCCTCCAAATCTGTTTTCTAGCCTGGTTCACTATGTGGCTGCACAAACAGCTGTACAAGCACAAAGCAGGGAGTGGTGGGAATAAGTGGGTGAGGTCAGGGAGAAGGGAGGCTATTTAAGCCAGCGCTGCTGCCAAAACCTTACTTGCCAAATTACTTCTCAGCCCCTCTGTTTTCTTGAACATTTCCTCACATCTGCTCTGTCACAGTAAACTCTTATGGATGTTACCACTTCTGCATAATAAAGTAACAGCTGTACTGGTGCAGACAAAGACTTCATCTAGCCCAATATCCAACAGTGGCCATAATAAGCAGACCCAGGGGGTTAGAAGGGGACAGGCATGTTTCATACTTCTATGAATGTTCTGTCAGCCTCAAACAATGTTTAGCTCAGGGGATTTCTTGAACCTGATATGGTTCATTTACACAGTAACTCTCAATGGATCTCTTGAGTACTTGTCCGAGTCAAATAGTCCCCTAAAGGCCATGTAAAATGGTAGTGTTCATGACATCTTTTGGCAAGGAGTCCCAGAGTTTTCCTACTTGAGATAATCTTGAAGTCCGTAGGTAGCAGTGACCTATGGTACCAACAAGAAATGGTCTGGTACCATGCTGGTCCAGAGGGTGACAGTTTTGGGATCAGCCCGGGACTGTCACAGCTCTGCTCAACAAGTGTGCCCTCCAAGCCAGGTAGCTCCAGCTGCTCCTCCTGTTGGGACTGGCCCCTGGCTCACCATGGCTCTCAGGCCATGTCTGAGAATTGTTGACCACGTTGGCATGAGCCAAATAAGTGTGGGGTCCCTCAGTGGCTCCCAACATGGGTGGGGGAGTTCCAGTGCTCAGGGATGTTCCCTGGCACTTTTTAATTTCCAGAAGGAGGTGCAGCCATGATGTCTTCAGTGAAACATGTGGACTAACATCATTGGGGTGTTAGATCCTAGATCAGTGTTTTTAACCTTCGAGGGTTTAGGAAGATGATAATTTCCTAGAGGAGATGATGGTGCTTATTTAAGGTGCTTAATTGAATTAAACAGGTTTAATGCCCAGTCCAGTCATCTGTGACCTATTGTCATTATATATCTTTTTACATGGTGTTGACTCACCTTTGCATCACATAAAAATACTGAAGTAAAGGCATCCTGAAGATCTGGAAGTATCATGAACAGGTATCACCTGTTAGCTACTGCTCATCACAGATGAAATGTTTTGATTGTCTCAGTCCAGTACAGGAAAGAAAGATGTGAAAGGACCCTTGCCATTAGCCAGTGAAGGGTAATTAAGTTCTCAGTTGGTCTGCTCAGCTGAAATGACCAGGAAAAAGCTCTCAGGTTGCACATTGTATGTTCTTCTCTAAGGACTGAGTTCATACCAGCCAGTGGAAAAGCTTGCAGCCTGCATTGTTTTTGTGGGCATATTAAAGTTTTTTACATCCAAATTGTGGATAGGGAGAAAGGAAGGGAAAGGAAAAAAACTTGTGGGTTATATAAAGACAGTTTAATAGAACAGTAACAGAAGAGGAAAATAATAATAAGAACAACAACAGCAATAATAATGGTAAAAGAATATACAAAATAATGTAATACAACACAAGCTGCTCTCAGCTTGTATGGGAAGCTGAAGAAGTCCTTGATTAAGGTAAACATTACTTAGCAACAACTAAAGCAATATGTTTTATCAACATTATTCTCATACCAAATCCAAAACACAGCAGCCACGAGAAAGAAAATTAACTCTATCCCAGATGAAACCAGGACACTACTGCTTGTCTAATTCCATTGGGATTCCTGCTAGATCATAACCTGGATAACTCGTCAGTTTCTGTGCACATCTGGGCTTTGTGAGGAAGTGATGAATTGCGCGCTGCGTGAGAAGGGTGGATCTGCTGAGACAAAGCTACATTGACAAACCAGGGCAAATTTTAAATGTTTGTTTAGTGATGTGTTTGATAGAGATGATAATTATTGCTAGAGTGTAAATATCTGTTTACTGGGATGAGAAGGAAAACTCTCCATCTCTTTTCACCTGATGTTCATCATGTTTCTCATGATAATCCATGCTTAGGCCTGCAAGGCAGTTCTGATCAGTGCGATTCTGCCTGAGCCACCTGAGTTTCTTTGTCAGTAGGGAACACAGAGAGAGAGAATAAAATTACCTGATATTTATTTGCACAATAAAATCTTTTTATGAATAGGCTGTACATTCCTTTCTTCTGTCCCCCTGGGATGCGATTCCCCCTTTGTAAGATATTTGCAATTTATGTAAATGATTGTGATTGCCAAACTAATCAAACCAAGGACAAAAGCAATCACAGCCACTCATCTAGCATCCAGCTTCCTAACTCCAGCCCCCGCATTAACTTCTACTTCATTAAAATATATATGACCCAATTCAAGAGCTAATTTGGACGAAACCATTAGGCTTCTATCCTCATCACTGGTAGAAGTCTGAGGTTCATTTTCACACACGAGTGAGCAGTTTCAGCTTTAAGATGCATGAAGGTTATTGCTGTGTATGTGCACGTGAAAGGGAGAGGGAAGGTGGTAGACGGTGAAGATACTAATTATTTCTGTATAAATGATGTAACAGCATCATTTTATAAGGTCTTATTTGTGCTCCACCTGTGGAACGCTAGGCAGGATAGAAAAAATATATGGATGAGTTAAGCACGTGAAAGGAAAATTGATCCTCGGAGAAGGGAGAGTGGCAGGATGCTCATGTCGCATCATAACTGTTAGGTAGGTAGTAGAGAAGTTGGTGGTGGTCTCAGTTGAGAAGTTGGTGGTGGTCTCAGTTGAGTCCCTGGTGGGAGATGTCTGGCTGAATCTTCAGAGTTGTCAGGACTAAGCCCAGAGAATCTCTACACACTCTGCAAAATTTTTTTGGTTTGTTTTTTTCATATTAGATAGCGGTTTTAAATGCCTTGATTTCAAAAGAAGCTCTTATCAGGCAGATTTTGCAAAAATACTCAGAAGATCTGCAGGTTCAGAATCTCAAGATAGTTTTAAATCCAGAAAAGCCAAGTAATTTATCCCAGTAATTTCCCGGTCGTGGGAAGGATGCCATGACTAGATGGTGTCAGTAATATCTACCGGCATGTGTGGCTGGCAGGGGTTTCTTCCCTGGAGCCACTATCTGGGGTATCAAGTTACTTTCTGGACTGATGGATGAGTCACTAGAATCTCTGTTTTGTTTGTTCATTTTATCAGAGATCATCAGGCAGCCGTCACTATGATTGACTAACTCCGCGCCAAGTGTCAGGCAAACGTAGCTGAACTGAAGTAATGCCGGTGACAGCTAAAGAATAAGCAACAATCTGTCTTTTCAAATGAGTTGTTGTGTTGGCAATTTGACAAATTGTACGGTGTAACCGAAAGTTCTAGTTAATGTGTTACATTATTTCAAAATATTCTGTTATGAATTGCTTACATTTAAATTCTGCCAGGTAGAATGCTTAATGATATCAGTACAAATACAATAAAATTGACATAAAAATGCTGAGACAGTGCAAGGCTTTCTGAGATTTATTCCTAAATATACTTGCAAATTCCTGTTTCAGCATTTTAAAAAATAATTTGACATTTTTGCTTTCTACAAACCAGAATGTAATAGAAGAGTTCTCAATATAAATGGACAAGAAGGAGAAAGGGTGGGATTGAAAACAATTTGTTTGCCCTCAGAAAACCTCCTGCAAACTGTTGCTCAGCAGATTTATTTGGGTGCCATACCAACCCTTTGATCTAGTTTGTCTGCCTCGCACGGGTACTGCAAGTTTTTTTTATCCTAAGAAAACCTCACTTTTTTCTTTGAGTTTGATCAAAATGATTCTGGTTCCATGATATAAGAGTGACATTTTAATGGGACATGTAAATAAGGAGTATCTCCATGAACTCCAGTTTTATTGCAAAAATATACGCCAGGAATGTTGGAAGAATTTTCTTCCAAACTTTTGTTTTTCCTGGCTTGGGAATGCCTTGGGAAAGCTGACAGCTCTTGTGATCTTCAGTGTTTCCCTATGGTTTTTGAAATTGCTCTCATTCTATAAGAAAATGTGAATCATGGGTAGTTGAGCAGTGGCTGTATTAATTTATTATGACCATATTTCAAGGTCTTATAATTTGTTTCTCACAGTCTGGCCAGTCAGTGTCTTGTATATGGCTAGGTAATGACATAGCTTATAAAAAGTTTTACTGGAAAAATTGAAGTGTGATTTTAAACAATTGCAGTTTTACTGGTATAAGTCCCTGTGGAGAGACCCTTATTCTACAATTATTTTTTTTTCCTTTTTTCCTAGACTGACAAATAAAATTTGTTACTAATTCGAAACATTATCCTCTGATTCCAGACTAAGCATCCCCACATGAAGAGCTATTTGCAATCAATCAAGTGACCATATTTTAAAAAGTTGCTGTGAAGGTGCTTCAGATGTCCCTGTTTTATTCTGGGTTGCAGAGGCCCAGGAGTGCACACTGTCAGCTACCACGGTCCACTAAGAGTGTTAAATCAATCACACGTGATTGTTAAAAATGTCCACTGTCCATTAAATCACCAATCCGCTGTCCTGAGCTAAGATTGTTTAGATATTTGCAGCAGCTCACAGTATCGAGGTACTTTGGGTTTTCCGTGATGCTCGTTAGGCTGATAGAGTGTGAAGACACGCTCTTTCTGTTGGCAGGTCCAGATTGTAGATTAGGCACCAGTTGTATGGCAGCACCTCTCTTGTTTCTCTTCATCACTGCTACCTGCTTGTGCTGTGGTGAAGATTTGTCCAGGAGTCTCTGTGAAAACAAAAGCAGACAGCAGGAACAGATTTTCATAACTATAACTTCTTTTAGGGGACCTTGCCAACTGCAAAGTTATTTTTTTTTTGCACATGGCATTCCTCAAGTTTTAATCTAATCCCTGGTGATGATAACTGGATGCCGTTGGGAAGAAGCGTAGACTGCAGTTATCATCATTATGTCGAGTCTTGGGGCTCACACAGAAGATAGGGGGAAGCTCCTTGCTGGTTATTCTGCTGAAAACAAGGCAGTATCTTCTCAGTACTGGGCCTGGTACTCTTCCTGCTGGTACAAAGGCTCTCCCTTACATTTTGGTCTGATTTAAACACCATTGGCATCAAAATGCGTGACTCTTCTCGTGTGCCTGATATGACCCAGTTTCTATCTCAAAATGGGTTGATAGCGGAGTTCATGTAGGGGCTGGGTGGTTATGAGCTAACATAGATGAGAAGGAGCAGAGACCATTTCAATAGAAGATTACCAGCAAGTTATTGCAGAGAATATAACCCCTGCTTGCTCTGGAGGTATTTATCTGTTCTCCAATAGCTGAATTTACAATGACATCTTAGTGCCTGTGGCAACTAGCGCCAGAAGAACTTTTTCTTTCAGATAATGGGCTTTGTTTCTAAAGCTTTAAAAGGCTGCAGAAGCTGGCATATGGGTGCTGGAGGGGATGAGGCTGTGCAAACCTCAGCAAACCCCACCGCAGATGCAACGAGACCGGTCGGTGCCTGCGTGGCCAGTGCACCGCCTGACTTGGGGCTACCTGCTCTGCAGCTGGGGAAGCAAGTTTTGGAGAGGAGAGCCAAGGGAAAGGAGGGCTCTAAAGCTCTTCCCTCTCCCCTGCGCTCCAGCCAGCCCATTTCCGTGCAGGGTTCTCCACCGAGGAGAAGCTGGGTTTTTTTCTGGAGGGCATATACCTGCTGGCATCACTCCAGAAAGTGTTAGACATGCCAGTGCTTTTGAGATCTGTCATGGAGAGCTGTGGGTGGAATCTCCTGGCAAGAATTTAAAAAAGAAAAAAAAAATACAATTGCATTAACCTCACTTTTCCTCCCCTATTTAAAAAAAACTTGTATTTTGGCATTTTCTCTTCCATTTTCAGAAGGATGAACACTAATCCAGAGCTGCTGATGATAACGGTTGATGGGTTTACTTTTGTTACGTCGTAAGTGTTGTATTATACTTTTGTTCTGTGATTTATGGTTAAAAATAAAATTGACAACAGTTCTGAGAATGCAGGGGAGGCTTGGCTAACACACACATTGAAACAAAAAATAAATAGATGAAAAAATATGACATTCTTTACTAGTGAGTATTTCTTTCAGGCTAATTTTTCTAAGGCAGATAATAAAACTAGTTATCTAAATTCAAACAACTATATTTAAAACCTTTATCGCTTTGTTAGCAACTCCCTTTTTTACTGTATGTCCCTAGACTTAAGTTGATCCCTAGATCATCTTAAAGAATTCCACCTTTGCCTTAGTTTGCAAATTAGCTCCTTGAAATATCATCTGTATGCATTTTTCATTTAATAAATTAATTTATTAGGGAAGCAAAAAATTGATTATTCAATTACTGTGGATCAGGCACCAAACATCCTAGTGTGTTAGATGAAGCATGAAGCTGATCAATAAAAATCGATTTCATCAGCATTTCTTAGCAGTGAACTAGCTGCTTGGGAAGAAATGCAAGCACACACATGCAAAGCCCTCTTTCCTCTAAACGTTTTCAGATGATGTGACTGAAACACAAATGTCCTGTGCAGTAAATCTGTGTATATAATCAAGGAATTTTTTAGGTATGAAATGCAGTTTGCATCATTCCTGGAAAAAAAGTTACATATATGTTTGTTAGTAGTTTATATATCTGAGTGAGATATATGAACCCCATGAGGAAGAAGCATGTTATAAAATCTACGTGCAGAAAAATTTTGTGTATCTTAACATGAAAGCTCCGCTGAACGCTGGCAACAGTCCAGAATCAAAGCTGTCATGGCTTGTATGTGTCTGCCCATTTCCTTCTTCTTAAAGATCTTTTAAATCTTTGCTTGAGAGCAGACTCTTCCAGGTAGCTTATGAAGGGTGCTGCCAAACTCTTCTCAGAGGGGTTGGATTAGAGGCCATGCAAAATAAGTCTTTTCACCGGGAATTTATGTGCAGAGTGTTTGCTGAACACTTTGCCTACTTTTTCTGGGGGGAGGCAGGAGTCTCAATGATGCTCCTGTTGCAGTGGATGGAATGGATCGTGTCTTACTATGTACTGCATAAGAGTGACAGCATGTATCTATTTTGGGAGGTGGGCAATAATGATCTTGTCACATTAACATTAAATTTCTTAATGTTGCCCCATTTGGATTCTAAATATGGAAACATCAGGCCATTGTTTGCTGTTGTTAACTGTCTACAAATTAACAGTTGTGCCAGGCAGTAGTGTAATTATTGTACTTTTGTTTGCCTATTTGTTTAATAATCTTCAATTTGGATTCTCCAGACCAAGTTCTGCACTCTTCTGGATAAACCTTTGATTTTTGACAAATAGTGAATATTGTTTGTATACTGAGATTAAGGAGATGACAGTGCTGTTATTCTAGTGTCTTCGGTGGAGTTCCTTTCCATTTGCACCTAAATAACTAAGACCAAAGTAAGGTTATTGGTGTTTGGAGCCCTATTTTTTTCTTTTTTTCTTTACTGGAATCCATCTAATGACATTCAGCTGCTTGAAAAATTTCAAGGGAGCAGAAATAAGTATTGCTTGGTGGGTTGGGAGTCTTTCCTATCTTTGAACAGTTTCATTTTGAAAATAAAATTGTGAGAGGTAATTTGAATGCATTTGGCAACACTCTGCTTATGATCTATGGTTTGTGTTACTGGTACACTTTCTTCCAGCCTGAGATCTCCCAGCTAATCCTGGGAGATGTTTTAACTGTAGAAGAATCTTTATCCCTCTGTCTATGAACCTGTAAAAGCTACTGCCACCACAAACCTACACGGATAAAGGAAGCAAAGCACGTTAAACTCAAGGCAGATTTATGTCCCTCTTCAGGCAAACACTTCAGTATGCATTCGAGTACAGACATGGCTTTCATCCAGTTTTAGTCAACAAGTCCCTTCAGCGCATGACTAAGTCCCCCTGCATTACCATAAGAGGGGAGCGTGGGATGTACATACTTACTTGGAGTCTATTCCACACAGAAGTGCAAGAGGCTGCTAGTGTCGTGCGTGTGACGTTTGTGCCATGGTAGCTAGGTGTAAAGCCACAGACTAGGGCTGAATCATCAACATCACCACAGCAACAATTTCTTTATACTCAAAACCTTTGTCTCTCGTGAGACAGAATCTCTCATTACGCGACCTTGGTAGAGCAGTAAGGAGGTTTTTATTGGAACAAACCGAGCAGGGAGGCTTGTGCTTGTTGAAGTTCAACCAGCAGTCCTGCTTTGCTTTGCACAGGAGGTCTCCATTTGGACTCGTAGTTGCTTCCCAGGCGCTGCCCTGGTGCTCGTGCCCCTGCAGAAAGTGGTGGCCGTCCCTGCGCTGATGGAGTTTGGATGAGAGGGGCACCGAGTACCCTGCTGCTCCCTGGACCCGCCTGCAATCCAGAACAGACTTTGTTAAACCCACAAACATTCGTGTAAACCCGCAAATATTCGTGTAAAAAATAACAACATACATTGATTATTTTGAGAGATTGCAAATGTTCAGAATGAACCATTTTTTACCTGTTTTGGGATTTGAATAGTTGTGCCATAAACTGAGGCTATAAACTGAGGTTTATAGATATAAACTGAGGTATCCCTTCCAGCATCCAGCAGGGTGATGAAATTTCTAGGATAAATTTTGTGTTGTCCTGTTCTCCTCACCCACAGTGTGAGGACTCTAAAAGGCAAAGATACTTTTTGATTCTTTGCATGGTGATCTGTAGTCAGTCTAAGATTCCTTATGGGATACAGTTTTGTCAAATACCCGTCAGTCATGTAATATTTTCTGCTTTGTTGAATTCTCAGAAAAGGCATAGGATTCTGTTTCCAACTTGGTGCTTTAAAATGATTTAATGACCATGATGAGGCAAACTTTTCCTGAGACTTTTGGCTTGTGTATGCTTTTCTTGATATGGGTGAAGGCACTTGAAGCTGAGCTCAGAGCAAGGGTCAGAAAAGGGGTTATGATAAGACGACCATCATGGGAGTCCTTTTTCCCCCCCATACTATTAATTTTGGTAATAGAGTTCTTGATGGTGGCAGAGAAGAGATTCATGGCAGCTTGCAAGCAGGAAGGCCTCGCAGGTATTGCAAGTTTGGGTGCTCCTATGAAGACTTGGACAATATTCTTTCATTGTTTGTGATAGTTATGGTTTGAGGTTTTTTCAATTTCTGAAACACAGCAGGAGGAAAAGAATACTAAAAACTAAACTGAGAAGATGCTGCAATGACTATTCCTCAGTTGCTGACTCTTGCATCTGTATGCTTTCTGTTGTCCTCTACCTCAACAAGTTTATTTGGAGGTATCAGAAATACTTCTAAATTTTTAAAAGAACGCACCAAAACTGAAGGAATTTGTGGTTCAACAGGAGGAGACAGAAGACAAATGTCTGGCCAGCTCATCTTTGTCTTTACTTAATGACACTGTGTCCTAGTGGTTATAGGGTGGATCTGACTAAGCTCATTTCCCAAAATTTATATCTATCTATAATCCGAAGTTAATGTGGTAGAGTGATTCCAGTTCTGTTTCTGTGCTGTCTCTTAATTAAATTGTTTGAGATAGTGGTTAATAGAGGCAGTGCTAACCAGAAGTTGTAACCTTCTGTCCATCTAGGAGGAAATAGGTGCTATTCCATGGGTGTCCCCATCTATAATAAGAAGCTTCCTTCCCGGACAAATATAGTTCAGTTTAATGGTTTATGTTTACATCAGTCTCTGTTAAATTTAAACTAAGATTTCATGCCAGAAGAGTGCCAGCTAATGCTGAGAAGCCTTTCCAAATGCTCTGCCCAGCTCTCTCAAACGTACACTGCTCTTAAGATGATACAGTCTTGGGGTTACTGAATTAACAGGCTTCAGCGGGTTTTGGCCTCGCTGTACTTCTGCAGTGTAGGTGTTAAGCCCATGTCAACTCTGCATTTGAGTTCTGGGAATGAGATTTTATCCAACCTGCAAGTTCTTAGACTATATTTGTAATTGGTAAGTGCTTGATGTCTTACGCAATGTGGTTGCCCTTCATGACTAAATATTTGTAAAATTTGTTATCTATCATAGCTATTTTTTAACCAGTATGAAAAGGAACACTTTAATTCCTGAGAACACTCTCTTCTGTGTTAATGGATGTGAAATAAAGGGTGGAAAGAGTTTTGTGGTACAAATCTGTTAGTTAAAAATGCACAGGAGAATCAGAGAACATGTGAGAGGATATTTTCCCCAGGTAATATAGCCTGAGACTAGTATAGCTTGTGACTGCAAAGCAGATGATATGTTAACTGTACAGCTCAAGAGAAACACTTCCATTGTAGTTTTTGGTGATTTGAACCACTCAAGACCCTTATGACTGTTCAGTAGTGAAGAAATAGATGATTTTTTTTGTCTTGAATCAGACATTACATTTGTAGTTCAGTAATATTTAAATACTGCATAAACTCTCAGAGCTTTCATTCCACTTTTGATGTACACATTATAGGAACTTTTTGAAGCATAGTAGTCCTTTCCAGTCACAATATAAGGGTTTCTGAATAGTTTGTGTTGAATTCCTGAAATTACTTTCTAGGTATATTCCTCGAGATGAGGCAAATGTAATATAACATTATGGTTTTCTGTTCAGTCCACATGATTAATTTTTTCTCATGATATGGAGACAACCTAGGATTTATCAGTTTCAATTTATCAGGTCAATATTGGCCTTCTCTCCAGATATGATAAATTGAGCTCAACAGAAAGCAGCCTTTTAACATTTCTGTCTTCTAAATTGCTATTTACGAGGAGAAACAAGGAATTCACAACAAATCAGTTGGGTTCACATTTTCCCAGGTCTTCAGAATGGAAGACACTAGAGGAAAATAAACTTCTGAATGCCTTCTGGGTCTAATCAGCAGAGGTGGGTTATTCTCTGCCTACAATAATGTATCGTGAGATATCCTTTGCTGTCCACAATCTAATAAATTGTACTGTGCACTATCAAGGGAGTGTAAAATATGACCTCAAGAATTTGATATTTATTTATATTGAGAGCTAGATAAGGCCTGGCTTCTTTATTTACTATGAGGATTTAAAAATAGTGTCATATTTAATGGCAGTTATTGATTTACTAGGTTTTTTTATTCTGTCCTGAGGCATTGGAAAAAGGAATGTTTCTGGTCATGCATAAAGTAACAGTAAAAAAAATTTTTCAAATCCCAGACTGTCAAAAGTCACATCCCTAAATCAGTGTAATCTAATTGGTAGCCTTTAGACTACTTCCACTGCTTGCTTTCTATTTCCCTGAGAGGAATCAGAGGAGGTGGGGATTAGCTGCTCCTGTCCATGGAAAGGCACTCTGATCTGTGACTCCTGCATCAGCATGGCCTATGAGAGGAGCCCCAAAACTGGGATGTGTTACATGTATTATATCTCAGGTTATATCACTCCCCCTTAAATATCCAGGTGACCAGTCCTAAGCACCCATAGCCTCTGAAGTGTTCATCATTTGAAAACAGATATTTAGATAAATATGGACTTGGTTTTCCAACTTTAGGATGAAGCTTTCAGAATTTTAGCTGTTATTTCAATGACATAGGCATCCGTGTAGTTTTCTGGAACAGCCTTTTAGACGCATCACCTCGGCTGCTCTTACCTTCTCTCCCTGCTTTTGCTATCTGTCTCATCTCCAGTCCCCTGAGCACTTACAGCTGCTGTTCTTGCACTCATCTGAGTCAGGCATAATGAGTATTACCGAATGAAGACATAACCATGATTCCCCTCCACCCTGATATTTTACTCTGTTACTCCCAAACTGCCTTGAAGAGCAGCAATGATCTGAACATCTGTGTCTAGGTGCAGGTAGAAGCCTGTATCATGCCCTCCAGAGTTCTAGCAGCTCCACGCTATTGTGCCTCTGCCTGTGTTTAGGGACTGAGGCTGTTATGTTGAAATAAGGTTCATTTTTAAGCTTCCAAATACAGTGCTGTCTTTGTCTATGCTCCCAGGAACGTGGATGGCTTGCATGAGGAACAGTACTTTTGATAGTACGTGTGTTTCTATTTGCAAGGACACCTTTCCATAGGCAACCTGGTTGGTTCAGTCTTTTAAGGCAGAGAGCACAGGTTTTATGTGGAATTTTTTGTTGTTGATGTAACAGTGCAGGTCTGGCCTGATTCATTGAAATAGCAGTTTTCATGTGTTCTTTGTATATGCTAATGCTAAGTATTATCTCCTTCCTTATCTTTTTATATGTTGATAGGCAAGATGACAAGGTAAGTTGAAAAAATTGAATTGATATAAAACGCTAATTACTTGAACAAATAGTTTAGAGGACCAACTCTATCATGCTCATTACCAAAAAAAGACTGTTTCAATTCTACTTATAAAATTCTATGTGAACTTTTAGAAATAAACAGTTGAATTTCTTTCACTGAGTGTTGATGGTTTTCTGTAGTTTTGCTTAACTCACTGAAAGGATCTGCTTTGTGATGTACCTGAACTCCATAAATTCTCACAGGGAATTTAGTCCATTCAGTGAAGAAACTTTTAATTTATTAGGCAGCCTGGTGTATTGTATTCTTTGAAAGAAACTCCACAGATGTCTGTGGAGGATTTGGTATGAATTGAAGGAGTACATGACTGGAGAGGAGCTGATTTATCTTGTGATCTCTTGCCTATGTGTTAATAAGGTTGGGATATCGTTGCTAGCATATACTGGAGGAAAGCCAAGCTCTGCTCATATTTGACTTCAATTCTAGTAAGTAATTTTAGATTATTTCAATTAAATTATTCAGTTTATGTAATTCCATAATGTCTTGATAATGCAGAGGCCTGTGCTGCACACCTGCAATGTCAACTTCATGTAATAGCTACTCTAGGGGAGGAACACAATAGAAAATGGTAGGATAAAAAAAGAGTTCTATAGAAATTTGCTGGTTTCACCTGATGGTTACACCAGGAATTTTAAAGTGTGCTTGTTCTCTAATACATTTCTACCAAAATAGCAATTTGGGACATCTCATATTGCATGGTCTCATGTTGGGAGTGCTGTCTGCACCTGAGGCAAGCCTGGAGGTGTTTCCCCACACCATTCCAGGTTTGTGGCATTCAGGATCTGGTACCATGCAAATGCAAAGGCATATGGGTCAGGATATTTAAAGTACTACTTTCAGAGAGTGACTTCTCTTCTTTCTTTCTTTTTCTTCAGTATAACATTAAGGTCTTTCAGTGGTGCCTGTTCTTTCAAAATAACCGTTTTCTTCGTCAAGGAAGGGAATTATGCGGTTGCCGTAATTCTCCTGCTGGGTTTGCTGATGGGGCACTGGTACATTTGTAAGGGTTCTGGTTGGAAATGCAGCTTCTTCTGTCTTGGGCAGAGAAGAAAGAAATTGTACTTCTCAGTGCAGAGCTGTCCAGAATGGAAATGTTTAAAGGGGAGAATTTTCTAGTGAGTCATAGATATTAATGTAGATACAACATTTTTTTTCTGGCTGTCTCTCCTAATTATCTGATAGGGAGCTACTCGACCAGAAGGCCAGGCTGCTGCTTTCTAAGCTTAAGATACTTTCATTGTTGGAATCTAAATATAAAGCTGCAATCAATAGGATGATCGGTTTTCTGCAAGCAAAGGGAGCATAGTATATGTAATAATCACTATGTGTATGTGTAGCTTGTTGAAGTGATTAGAAAAATGATGGCATCAGCCTTTTTATTACAGCAGTTGGATTAGTTAGGGCTTGGGCTTGCAATATTATCTCAGAAACAGCAGATAAAGCAGCTGTTAGGGAAGCTTTGCTTATTCCCATTTACAAGGAACTTGCACCTGTACTTGTTTATTTTCTAGTGTGTGGGGAGAAG
The DNA here is from genome assembly GCA_004320125.1 of Scolopax mira. Classification (NCBI taxonomy): domain Eukaryota; kingdom Metazoa; phylum Chordata; class Aves; order Charadriiformes; family Scolopacidae; genus Scolopax; species Scolopax mira. Next base: position 81,909 of record BJBW01007118.1, on the reverse strand, counting down.
GCAGAGAGCATAAAGCCACTAAGTGGCCAGAAACGATACCAGTCTACTATAGTTTTCATGGTTCATATTTTTTTACTGTGCTATAAGTAGTTAATTCGAGCCACCCATGGAAACACACAGAAACCACGTGCCTCCCGTGCTATAGCGGATGCTGCTGTTTGCCTTCATCTTTCCCGAATGATATATTGGTCCTGAGGCTGCAGCCTTCTCCTGTGTTGAACAGTCCTTCCTTGTGCATGATCCTGGCTTGGAAGGACCCTCTCTGGAAGCAGACAAACTTTGTGTGCTTTGTGGGAGAACCTGAAGAGTCGGGTGGTGATTTCTGTTTTAACTTCCCAGGTGCGTGGATTTCTACTGCTTATTGATCAAAGGCAGTAGAAATAAATACATGCCAGGATTAAGCCATACAGACACCACACAACTCTCTTTTAGTTTGGCCATATATGATTTGAAGGGTAGGTTTTTCAAGTAAGTTTGGTTTTTTGGGTGGATGTTTTTGTTTTTTTTTTTAAACTTAACCTTCGTAAATCCTCTCTGGGCTTTGAAATACACGTAGTTTCCTTTTCAAAGGCACTGAGTAGTGGATCTCCTGACATCAGACACTGAGTACTTTCAAAGATTTATAGGTAGAGACTTAGAAATCCAATTTTGTTTCCAACAAAGTTTGAAGCTTGAGATGTTTATTAAGCTTTACTTAAAAAAATGTAAGAATATCAGTATATATCCCCATCAAGATCATTATTTCTTTGTGTTCACAAACATGTGAATGAAAAATTCCCTTTTCTGTATGTGATGATGGTTTTTATTGATGCTTCACCTAGAAAAAGTTTTTCCCAAAATGTAGTTTGTGTTTGGAGTTAAACAGCAGGCTGTGGCAAATTTCTTTTGACAAGGACTTTAATATTTGGCATCCAGCCATTAAAAATACACAATTCTTGCTGCTTTGCTCAAGGCTGCATTGTTCATCGAGAGCAGAGCTATCGTGCAAGATCATGGAAAATGAGGGGATTGTAGAGGCAGCTTGGTTAAAGGCTTTAAGACAAGGTTTTAAAATATTTCAGAAATTAAAGGAAGCATTTATGTACCGGTGAGATGTGTTTGTACAGACTCCTATTTGCCTTGTGTGTCTTTATAGTCATATACCTTCTGCTAAATTTCACTGAATTTCACTGAATTTTTAGAGTTGGAAGGGACTGTAGAGATCATCTAGTCCAACTCCCCTGCTGAAGCAGGATTGCCCAGAGCTAGAGCATGTTACTTAGGACAGACAGGGCTGTATCAGATCAGTACAGGAACAATAGTCAAATTCGCTTCACTGTCAAATTGAACAGCCTCAAATTTGCTTCAATAAAAATGTCCTGCTGTTGGCATTATTTATTTAAACGAAGAGGCTTCTCTTAACATTTATGACACTCAGATGAAGAAAGGTGATCTTAAAAGTAGCTTGGACCTAACCCATGAAAAGACTCTCATAGTTCAGCATCAACACCTTGAGCTGGATTAGGGTTAACGGGGCAGTCATATGGTCTGAAAAATTGTTTCTTTGTGTTCCTTGTGGATAGCTGCTTTCTCCATTGCTTGCCACTTCGAAGTGATCCACAGCTGCTCTATGTAAAAATCAATACAGTAAGGTGTAGCAGTGGTGGCAATTATGCCTTGACAATAGACTTCTAAAGTGTGTGGTATGGCTTCATTACAGTGAATAACTTTAAATATACTGCCAGTGTTCTGATGCTCCTCTGATCGGGGCTGAGCTGGAGAGTACATCTTAAATCAAGGCAGCTGCTCTGTCTGAGCAGTCCAAGCAAACGGGACTTAATGGTGACAGCCTGGTAATGAAAGTCTGTTACCTATTGCTACACCTGTTACCTATGGTGTAGCAGAGCTTTGGGTACCACAAAAGGTTGTCTTCAGATGAGACAGGGGATTAGGGTTAGTTTAAGGAGGATGGAGCAGATGGTTAAAGAAAATTAGCCACTTCAGATTACTTTGTGCTGCCTTTGTTGCTATTTTATTTTATTTTGTTTTGTTTTATTTTGTTTTGTTTTATTGTAGATATTTGCAAAGATTGCTTTGGATGTATGCATACCAATAAAGAAACTTGTAGTTTATGCAAGCAAGAAGTCTAGCTTGCACATCTATCTGAGATAAAGAAGATATTCAAGCTGTTAAGGAAATGAAAACATAATGATAGAAATAAGCCCATATAGATATGGCATTATTGTATGTGATCTTCTGCTAGATGCAGCTCTTGGAGTTGTAGTGTTTTTCTGTCTTTAATATAGAGATGTGGTCACCGAGATAGTTGGTCAGAGTTGGAAGTTGCTTCAATCAGAACGCAGTGCTGCCTGTTGAGGCTTGCCATCGTAGGGGACTCTACCTTCATTGACCAGATCAAGATGGATGGCTGTGAAATTGGATCTCCAGCCTCACTGAGCCACACTGGAGTGCGAAGGACGCAGGCAGAGGGATTATGCTGTAGCCCCAGGGCTGCTAGACCATCCCAGTGGTCTTTCTTTTGTCTCACCCTTGCCTAACTGCCTCACCCTTGAAGAATTTAAGATAAAGGAATGTGTGTTCTAGAAGAAAAAAAAATACGTTTCTAGCTGTCAGTGCAGTGTGTAGCAGCCCTTTTCTGTAAGTTAGCTTCAGGTTCATACAGGAATTAAAAAGGTCAATCTTTTGCAAAGTAACTGACAAGACAACTATAAGTTGCTCAAACAGACATCCCTCTCTTTCTGTGAAGTGTAATCTACCAGTCGTTTCTCAGCCTCTTCCTTTGCTGTCAAGAGATGATAGCAAATTAGTTGTAGGTCTGTACATCAAACATTTAAGTGTGTATGTGTGCTTCTCGGCAAAAATAGGTTTCCAATGGCTTGGAAATTGTAAATTGTGAAGGAGTGAGCAGTCTCCTTCACCCACAACACTTTGTGTTTTTATAAAGTCATGAACAAGAATTAAACTTGGTTTTAAAAATTGGTTTTTAGACATAACGATTGTTAAGAGAAGAGGATGGCTCTTAAGTGCGTTTCTCTACAAAAACCGCAATCAATCCCTAGGACTCCAAACCTCTTCATTGCCCAGGTTGCTCTAGCAAGCTGGCCTTAACAATGAGAAGAAATTTTCTGTGGAATTGATTGTCTCGACAGTGTAGCAGAGGTGTTCAAAATAAGTCAAAATGCAATCTTGCTTGCCAGTTTTGAAAGGGCAACAGGGTTCCTGTGAGTATGTGTGTCTTGTTGCAGCAAACAAGGATCTCGACTGCCTGTACACTTGCTGTAGGATTGATCTAAAGAGCCACATAAAAGGGCATGATTGTAGTTTCATGGTAAATTGACCCTTAAAAATCCAATTCTTTATTGTTTAAACTGATTAGAAAGCCACCACCTTTTCCGGGACTTTTTGTAAATCCAATTCTGTAGAGATAAGCATCTAAGTCACAGCTAGAGGTGCTGTCACTTGTTTTTTCAAAGCTGTAGTATGTTTGGAAATTCTTTTATAATGTTGGGTTGCTGTAAGGAATCCACTGGGTTTCTAAAGCACTCATTGAATTTAACCTCTAAAACTCAGTTTTCAGCAGATTAACTGAGTATTGTCAGCTGGTGTCTTCATCTCAATTTAGGCTGACATGAAAATTTTGAGAAAAAGCAAAGAACACAATCTGTGTTCTCTTTATCCTATTCATATGCCTTTTGAACTCTTCTAATTTACTTCACTTCCTTCATTACATTGCAAAATCAAGCTTAACTGTGTCATTTAGCAATGCAGGGCACCTGGCCATGTGGCCTTGTTCTGCTGCTAATGAGGGTATTGACCACCATCCTAATGAGAGTGCAGCTGCTGGTGTGTTGCCCGTGTTGTGTGCATCCAGTAGAGCGGGAGCTGCTGTCAGGAGGGCAGGAGTGATGTCAACTCCATGGAGCTGAGCCCTTCGTACAGTGTCTTTACCTGGGTTGTGCAGAAACGAAACCCCAATTGCACGTTATGAGGATAGAAAACCTGTCCCCTGCACTGAAGGACTTTTTGGGACTATATACTTTGCTGGTAACTGTATATGTTTTTGCTGTTATGAAGTGATACTTGTTGCTCTGAAAGTCACTTTAATGAATCAGCTGTCTGTTGGGCTCTTCAGAACATGCATCCTGCTGATATCAAAACACATGAATTCTAGTTCTCATTTAGATGTTTTTTCTCTGACTTCAAGAAAGAAGGTTTTTAAAGAGTGTGTAGGTACTTAAGTATTCAAGCAGAGACCTTGTGAAATTTTAAAAACCAACCTGTTCTTAGCCTGCAGTGACTACAGGTGCCTTCTCTGCTTTAAGTATTCCTTTAATCAAATGAAAAGATAATCAGGACTAATTAACTAATGGAAAAAGCATGGCAGTTGGACAATGTGCTGATGACAAAAAATAACTTCCAAGAATTCAAGAAACGTGAAATTCTCACAATGCCTTTCTAAGACCAATATGAAATCCTTTGGTCTGACATGGTGGAGGCAGTGAGGAAGAAGAGGTTCCACATACCCACTAAAGAAACAACATCCTCTTAATGGCAGAACTCTAGGGTCCTCCTTTGCAGAAGGCAGACTGACAGCACTTGTAGGTTAAATGAAATGAATTAGCAAACAAGTAATTATATTTGCATGTAACCTTGTTAAGATAATATCCTGTCCATCTTAAACCTGTCATATTAGACATATTTAATCTTTGTGACGCATGGAGCGGTATATTATGTTTGACAGCTTCTAAAGGAAGAAGGACAAGAGCCTGTAATTGGAATGCTGCTGTTGGGTAATAATGATGAGCACTTCTCATCTTCAAAGGGTTTTCAGCCTCTCTAGCTAATCCACACATCCGCTGAGTGGGGAAGGTAAGTTTTATCCTTCTTTTACAGATGGGGAAACTGAGATGGAGGAAGAAATCAACGATTAGGTCATGGAAGTGGCTAGATGCTAGTAGTGATATGTAAAAACAAAATTAGTTTAGATTTAGATTACATACATTACATCAATCGTCCTGATATTTGATTCTTCAAATATGAAGTCAGTCTCGTGCAGTACCAATATAACAAGTGTTCTCTTGTAATCACATTACATGTGATTGCATGTTCAGTTCAATAATCTTTACAAGTAAAATGTACAGAGCTTCTAAATGTTTGCACTTGGAAGTGAAGATCCAATCCTGAAAGCCTTCTGGGTATAGCATCTGTTTTGTAATTAGTGAAGTTTCAGACTCAGAAAACTGGGAGGGTATTGCCCATTTCACTGGAATTGCTCTTACTGGAGCGTGTAGCTTCCTGACCAGTTTTACTGGCTGGATCTGGATTGCCATTTAAGACAATTTGAGTTTATTGGTTATTAAAATGGTAAAACTAAATCACTTGCTGAAGTGGACATCTTCTTCTCCCAAAGTGATTGCTTTTGGTGTTAAACAGATAGGTAGTTTATAAGTAAAGTTTTCTTTTAATTTTAAAACTGTAACTTATTTTATTAAACTTGAAAATGTTTTTTTAAAATTAAGTTTGCCTTCCACTGTTCATACTTAATAGAACCCTTTTATATAAACAGCAAAAGGTGGGTCAATTATTACACCTATTATTTGCTGCTGTTTGCTTCTGTTGTCCCAATGGCTAGTGAGTATCAGACATACAATACAATTCAGCCCCCCACTGGAACCCAATGCAGCTGGTGAACAGACACAAAAATTTTCTGACTGATGACATTTCTAATTACTATCTATCTGGAGAATGGCTCACATAGGCAGAAAACCAAAACCAACAAAGAAGCAAGAAAAAATTGCAACATTTAAAAGCCTCATTAATAAAACCAGAAATGCTCATTTTTTCTTTTCACTGTTAGTCTTTCCCTTTCACTTATTTTTACATTGCAGCTCTGTCCAGTAATTTTGCAAGTAGATGCCCCTTTTGTTTTCTTTCCCTTTTGTATTTTCTGGGAAAATTCCTACGTGCACTTGTTAGTTCCCTAATAAAAGAAAATGTTTTCACTTAGTCTTTACCTGAGTTCTATTGGATGAAATGACAATGCTGTTAAAAATCAATGTGCAGAAAGCCAGATCATTACTGAGGTTTTCCCTTGAACAGTTCATAGAGACAGCAAGCTCAGGAAAACAGTCTGAGTAAACTGCATCATGATTGATTTCAAGTACATCTGATGGAGTATAATTGTCTACCCATTCATTTCTTTTCGTTCTCATCTCTACAGGCCTCCTCTTTTGGGATCAAATAATCAGTAGCAATAATCACACAAGCTGCAAGAGTAAAAAAAGAAAATATGTAGAAATGATCCCCAAATCATGGCTGCAAAATCAAATAGCAGTAATTTTATATTTCATTTATGAATTCCCATATTGCACTATAATATCAGCAGAATCTTTGGGAAAGCCCTGACTCCCCTTTATATTAACTTAATAAAAATGCACAGTTTAGTTTTTATTGATGGTTTTGCTGTTAATGGCATTGAGACTAGATTTTCAAGTGTGTCAACAACATCACCAATATCTTCTCCCTCTGAATTTATTTTAAAATGTGGCAAGAGAATCAATACTGTGATGGGTTAAGTTCCCAGCATTTATGAGTGGTTTTTTTTCTTTTTTTCTTTTTCCCCTCCCCCCCACCTTAGTTTTTTAATTGACATCTATGGCACTCAATATGGAGACTCTGCAGTTCAGAAAATCTGACTCTAACTGGCCTTTTTGAACACAGCGTTAATTCTGGAATCTGGTCTGATGCCTACTCCATACAAATCCAGAGTATTAAATTGATATTAATAAACTTTCTTCAATAGGAGTTCCAATTAAATGAAATTTAGATTTTACTCATCTCTTTAACCTTGTAAAGTTACATCAGCACAAACTGCTGCAAAGCCTTAATAGGAGAGAAATTGTTCTTTTGTGATTATCTGCTACAAGCCATAAATCTGTTTCATAAAATCCCACTCTGCTTAAAATAGTATTCTAAAAGTTATTTAATATATTGGGGGTTTTTTTTCTGTTTCAGGCACAAACAAGTTTCTTAAGGCTACCTAACCAAATATTTTTGGAATATTTAAAAAAAAAAGTAAAATACAACTTTCATCTTACCTGTGTATAGCTCTAGCATGTCTGTGAATTGCTGGTACTGCTCTGGAAGGAACTGTTGTCATTAATGTGGACCTTTTTTGGTTTATCGTGTGCTCCTTGCTGGGAACTGCTTTCATAGCACTGAGGACATGATCCAAACACTGTGATCTCTTGTGAATGTTTGATCTAACGTTGTATGTTGCTTTTATGTTTTGTTTAGTCCTAAATTCCTCTCTCAAATAGTACTTTTGTCAATATGTCCTGGGGTTCTGTACTTGCAACTTCTCAATGTTTTAAGTATCAAATTTACTAGTGAAAAACTCTGTGGGGTTTTTTTTTTTTTCTGCCAGACCCATACACTCAGTTTGAAATGTGAGAAATGTGAGAAGTTACATTCCTCCTTTTTCAGCATGTGTGTGCTTAAATCTAACCCCGGTAAGAGATAAGCTGCTTCAGGTGGAAGCTTCATTGACTGTCATCAGAAAAAAACATGCACTTTTTTCAGCTGGTGCCTTTAGTGCCCTCACCCACTGGAGGCAATGGGACTGTGCAGTGAGGAGAAGGCTGGGAGGGATGGAAGCAGTGATATTGCATTTTGGTTCAGGTATGTCTCTGCAAGGAGCAGATGCCATGGAAAAGAAGGTGTCATTTTATTTTGAAGCTCTTCAGAACAGAACAATACTTCTGAGTATCTAAAAAATCATAGCCGCTGTCATTTTTATAGGAAGATCATTAAACACTTTCTAGCCATTCAAATAGTTTCTCCTTTTGCACTCAATTTTAGGTGAACTAAATCCTTCCCTTCTTTCCTTTTTATTTTTCACGTAGTTAATCATCAACTACATTCACGTTTCCTTCTTTTTTTGTTCAGCTTAACCCTCACAGGTTTAGCTTGCTTTATGATTTTGTTGTAGCCAAGTTGCTTCAGCTCTGATGATGTTTTGTAACCCTCTGTGGGAATTCTCCAGTTTATCTACATGTTTCAAATAATGCTATGCATTGAAATGCTATGAAGCCAAGTAGATCTGGGTTAATATTGCCTGTGAAGAAGCGATTTAAATGTTTTTAGATGAGTTACTGTGTTAATACAGGTAAACTTGGCCAGTAGGATATTGGCAAATACATTTCTGTATTACACAAGTATTTGTATATTCTCTTCCTATTTCAGCTGTGACTTTAGTGGGGTGTTGTTTACCTCTGCCATTCTGGATGAATTCCTATATCTATTTTAAAAAAGTGTAGGAGGACTTTATGGTAGATAAGGCTCTATCTACGTCAAGACCTACAGAGGTAGTGAAGTTTTATGGGAAACACCAATCAATTGGTTTCTGATGAGAATCATAATTTCATGAATTAGTTACTTAATTGTATCAATTTTTGAATATAAACTGATATTGTGAGTCTTTGCATTTTCATTAATTAAGCAAGATAGCACAAGGCATAATTCACTCTGGTTTAAAATAAAATATTTGAGTCTGATGTGTGGCCCTGAGATTGATACCTACGTTCTCCTTGTATTCCCTCTCTTCTTGGATTTCAGGGAAGTTCAGATGCTTTGGTATAGTCCATGAAACTGTATAGCAAGGAAAAACTGGAATTTGACTCTCAGTCAATGATAAAATTCCACACACACAGTTCCATCACTATACTTACTGATCCTGCAGCCTATTTTTTCTTATAATTTATTCATTATTTCTAAAGTGTTTCTTCAAGTAAGTCTAGTGTGATTAACTTTTGTTTTGTTTTTTTTAAAAAAAAGCTGACAATATGTCAGAAATAAACCTTCTGGCTTTGGAGAAGAGGAGGCTTTGAGTTGTGGTTCTTAAAATCAAGATTTTGGCCCATGATATACCTTTTTAATTACATATCATACTTTTTTTGTATGATACATAACTGTATATTACAGTAATATACGTTACATGTTACTGTAATATACAGTTAAATTCCTGGCAGAAAGATTAGGTAAATGTAACAGCTGATGCTGCACTGTGTGTGACTAACTCATAGGTCTTTTACAATTGCACATTAAAGCCCAGGGACACACTTCTGATTTCATCTGCTTCCAAGCACAAAATTACATGTTGTTCCTCATTAATAATATTCTTTTAAAAACAGTTCAAGGATGAAGACAAAGCCTGGACTCTCACTCATAATGATACCTTGGAGCATTAGAGATGCTACAGGCTTCTGATCTTGGTGTGAAAATAGTGAGCAAATGGAAAATATCTGTGTATCAAGAAGGCAGTGAAGTTTTCCTGAATACTCTCCTGAATGCTTCCTCTTTGCTCGGTGGATTTGGGTCTGCACCACTGTGTTTTAACTCCCGTCCGGCTTAATTCATTAGTTTCTAATTACACTGCTCTTCAAACCGATGTAGATCTCCAGGCTGTTTTTAGAGCTGATGGCTTAATACATGAACACAGAGCATCAATCACTATAGTTGCTTGTCACTGAAAATACAGAGGCTGTGCTGTTCATAGAAAGGAAAGAATACTTTGTGCCTGTGAAACCTGAGAGACTCAGACTCAATTTCTTTCTCTTCCACAGGTTTATTGTGCAATGGTGGCAAGTCTTTCAGGCTCATAAAAGGACTTGGGTCCTAGGACTTGCTTCTTGTGCTGTTTGTTTCCCTGCTGTTCGCTCCCTCCCCCCTCTTTTTTTTTTATTTTCTTTTTAAATTGTAAAATACCTAAGTAGAAGTGTTGGAAAATATCTCTATTCCAGTGTTTTTAATGGCCTGGTGGCTAGACGACCTTCTGCCAAAGCAAGAGATGCAGGTTTCACTGTCAGACCAGTATCTACTGGTGTTAGGTCCTGGTCTGATTGTTGATCCTGGTCCACTTGCTGGTTCTCACAACTGGCTAAGTGTTTTCTCCTTTGTGTTAATTCACATAATTATGAATAATTGAGAGTAGTGAATGACAGTAGAAAACCTGAGAATAATGAATGTAAGTAAGTACATAGCTGAATGCAAAATTGAAAATGCAAAGCCATGAAGCTTTGCATTTTCCTTGTTGCTTTCAGTGATTTAAATTTACCAAATAAAACTTGTTCTGTACAACTTCTAGTGAAAAGAGGAAGAGAAACTGGTTTGAATGGGAGCCTTTGCCATGGGGATAAAGTGCTCTTCTTGGAGTCCTTGGGAAAATGCTTTTGGAAAATCTGTCTATTGATAGAGCCAAAGAGAAACCATAGAGGGGCCGTAAAGACAGCAGTAATGTTGGAAGCCTCCAGAAAGACATTGCTGGAAGGTAATGCAGGAGGACTGAAGTGCAAGATGCTGGGGCAACCTGTCAGAACAATTGTTCTCTCACTGCCACAATGATCACATGCACTGGACAAAGAGATGCGCAAAAGCATAGATTTGGCAGAGGCATCATAGTTGGTATTTCTAAATTTAAATACTGAGGCAATACTATAGCAATATAATTGTGTTCAGCAATTGGAGCCACTCTGCTTTGTAGTGGCGGAGCAGAGATGTCTCTGGGTGGAAGGGAAACACTCCTGTTGCACCCTCCACCCAGGTTGTTCCTAGAGTGCATTTCTGTGAAGTGAAGGAGAGTCCTCAGGTTTTTGGCTGATCCCAGCCGCGGTGGGGGTGCAGTGTGGAGCAGATCCCCTCATTTGAAGGTGGGTGTGTGCACCTGAGCCTCTTCCACTTGTCAGCTCTGAATAATGCACAGCTCTGGGGATGTTGGCTGCCTGGGACCAGCAGGACAGATCTTTGAAGGGGAAATATACGCATTTTTTTTTACTTGGGAAACTACTGCTATGAAAACTGCCTTCAAAAAGAGGCATCCCTTCTAGAAATCCACTATACTTGTCACTAGTTTTAAAGACTGCTCAAAACTCCCGGATTTCCTCTTCAGTTCTTTTTTCAGTGCTTTGTCTTTTTCCCCTTCTCTGCCAAGGTTGTTTACATTTCATTGCTGTGTATTGCTTGTAGGCTATTTAGTCTCTATAAAGGACCTGTAGCAGAAAAAGGTCTAATAATATGAGATGCTCAGTTCTTGTTAGTGCAGCTGCCAACAGTGGGAAGGGAATTCTGCATGGGTGGCTGTAGGTGCGAATTGAAAAAAATGGGGAGGTGGTGAAGAAATCGAAGATGATGTGAATGTGAACGGAGAAATTGGATTGCTGAACATTTCTTGTCCTGCAGCATAAAATAATTATTGATGAAAGTTTTGCTCTGCAGAATATCTGTTCTGAGCTTTTTGCACATGAGCTATTGCATTCAGCATGCAGATTTAAATGATGTGGAGAAATGCTGTCTCTTTTAGAAAGCAGCTGTGGATGATAATGGCACTAACCTCGGAATTTGTTTCTATTTTCTGTCAGTTTGGCATAACAGGCTAGAAAAGCTCTGAGTGTCCTTTGCTATTCTCATGATGAAGAGGAGTGATCTTTTGCACTGCGCTTTGGGTTCTTCCAATTCCTGCAGAATAGATTATCTGCTGCTTTTTCAGGAAGAAGTTGCAATAATTATATTGATTGTCTTTCATTCGACTCTTGACTGAGAGGAATAAAAAGCTTCAGGATTATTGATTTAGTTTTGCACTCAAGTATTTTACTTTTGTTTTCACTTCCCATAGGACATAATCCCAAGGCCATTTATGTGGTTGTGTAAGGCCTTAATGCAGTAGAGATAATGCAGTTTTGCTCTGCAAAAGCCTGAATCAGCAGAGAGCCCGTGCATCTATCTCCTTGTTCAGGCATTTATAACTATATCATCTGAGCATAACCCTAAAATGACTTAAGAGAAGTTTAAACAAATGGATTTGTTTATTCTGCCTTTTTAGTAACTACTCTTTTCCCTTATGCACCCGAATGAGTTCTAGATAGATCCTTGCTGTGTTTATCCCTGTCAGTGACCAACACCAGAGGGACAGGAATTCAGGACTATAGATTTTCAACTGCTGAACACACCTTGATTTTATTGCTACTGAAATGCTGTGTTCCAAAATTGCATTTTGGAACATCCGTGAGTAGGAGTTGTCATTGTCAGCACTTAAATTTTTGTTTTTAAGTGTTATTTTCTTTTCCTTACACCCTATTTTCCATCCCCAATTAAAGTGGATCTTAGACAATACTGATCCAAGCAATTCTGTAGGAAAGGCCATTGAACTGACTACAGAGGTGATGCTCATCTCAGAGGCTGGAACAGAATCCTTTATCAGTCTGTCAGTGCTTCTGTGTTTGTAAAAATGGTCTCCCATAAGTGTGTTGGATTTTATGTTTAATACTTATATTTTCAACTCCTTTACTAGGAAAAATAGTTAAATAAACCTACAAGTGTAAACAAATTTTGGTTGGGCAGAAATATTTAGGCATAAAACACAGTAAAGCGAACATGTGATACAAGATAAGCACAGAAATACGCCATTAAATTAAACAAGTGAAACTGACTTCATCGATTAGGGTCTGTTGAGCTTAAAGGCCTTGTGGTTCAAACACCCCACACTGAATCAAAACAAGTTCTGTATGTGGCAGGTTATGCACTGTGCCTACATATCTGATGCCAGCGGGTGTAAGGGGAAAGGAGCAGGGCACAGGAATTGCTTGTTTATATCACATGGTTCCTCTGTTTGCTTTGCCGTTATTAAAATCATACAATCCTGTAATAAGGTAAGTTTATCTTAGATCTCTCGGCCACATTTTTTTTATCACTTTCAAATGTTTTCTCAGGAGTTATGTTGGTGCTATATCCCTCTGCCAGTTCATTTTCTTCATGTTGCAGGTAAGGCCTATTAAAAAATAGGAAATGCTTTGGGAAAGAAATAACACGTGCATTTCAAAATGTTTTACTGTATGAAATTCAGCTTTGACTCTGAAATAGTGCCTTATGCACACACCAGAATTTTAGGGAGGTAATTAAATATACTTAAGTCCACATCAGATTTTTTCTCTTGGGCAAAGTTATTTCTCCTGGGATCGTTGGTAGCTAATAACGGAGTCTGGTTCTCCCATCTGAGCTGTGGCTCAGTGGATGACCTTGGCAAATCTTTTTTGTGTCTTGTCTTCATTTATAAGATAAGGATAAGGAAGCAGAGATCCATTGCACAGTGCTTTGACATCTCTCAATGAAATATGCTGTGCCATTTCCAAGTTTTTGTTATCATCCACGTGTGGTCGTTAGTATATTCTTTCCTTGAGAACATTAAGCCCTTCTCCAACCTGTTCTTTTTTTCCTCCAAAAAAATGTATGTATATACCTTACATCCAGGAACCTCCTAGCACTTTATACAGATCAGAGGATAACATTATCTCTGTTTTACAGATGTAACAATGGAGAACCTGTAAAGAGTAAGATCCTTCTTGGAGATTATACATCTTGCTCAGTGTCTGGGTTCCTGTCTCCCAGCAGCTTTAATTGCTAGACAACTTTGCTACCCTTTGTAAGAGAGAGAGGGATGAGAAAGCCATCTGCTGCTTGTGGTTGCTAGGGAATCACGTGCTGCCACAGGTTGGGCTCAGCCACTTTCTCTCACATGTGTACTTGTTTGGACCACTGCTCTGTACTGAGCTAAAGCTCACTTAGCTCTTGCTTTTTATCTCCCCCTCCCAGTAGTATGGCAACCAGACAATTTGAAGTGGGCTGCATGAATTTAAACATACACCCTCTTAACATACACATGCAGAAAAGGAGAATAAATGTAGATTTTGTAAAGTCTTGCTCTTCTGCTTGCTTCTTGGCTAAAGCTTGCAACATGGATGAGGAAGAAAACTGCTTTCAGTGAAGAATACTCACATCCAAGACACTGGCAGAATACTGAGGTTTATATAAATCTGTTCATTATGGCTCTGTGGGGAATTTCCAAATGTATTAGCATTTTTAGGTCCTCTTATCAGCACTTCAAAGATAAAGTGGTGTGAGATGAATGCTTCTCCCTTTGCGCACTGGGTTTTGCATACACTGTGCACCCAAAATAGGTAGGAAAGTCTAAAAGGGGATTTATAAGCATATGTTAAAAAATGCGGTGAATGATTTTTTTTTTTTTAATTATGGTTTTTCAGTTGGCTTCTCATAGGAGATAATCACAAGCCAGATAATCACTGATGGTTTATTTAAAGAAAAGAAGAAAAGAAGAAAAGGCAAGCTGCGCAGTCGTGTTTTCGTGAGGTACTGCTGATGGGGGCTCTGTGTGTCTCCATCATGTTTATCTCCCTGCTCACTGTCGTCATGGAAGCTCAGAGCCAACTGGGAGACCCTGCTCTGCACGGAACTGGATTACTGACCCTAAAGCATGGAAAATGGAATGTATTAAGTGGCAGCCGCATATTCAACCCTAAGGATTTCACAAGGAATTTGAAACAAAAGGCCAGAGTCCTCTGAGGAGATTTTCATCTCAGGGGGGAGTCTCATTTTTAAAAAACAAATTAGCATCACCATAGAGAAGGAACTTCCAATGACCAAAAATTAGAATACAAAATGAAAGATTTTTTCATTCTTCTGGGTGCTTGCTTTCCATCTTTTTTAGCCAGTCGAAGGAGCGCTCTTGTCTTAGATGTAGCTGAGGTGAGCTAAGCTCTGACCTCAATGCAGTCGGTTGCACTCACATTGGAAGTGGGAAAACTAGAGACATCAGAATGTCTTGCCAGTCCATGGGTGAAAAATAAAAGAGCTCATTCTTTTACAGGGGCTTAACAACAGCGGTCTCTTGATTTATATGTATATAAATTCACTAAAGGTCCATGAAAGGAAAAATCTACAGAGTTAATCTAACAGGGACCGATAAGGTTGGGTTTTTTTCTCCTTTTCCTCCTGATGGCAAATAAAGTATTTTACAGGCTTCTAATAAAAGATAGTCAGAATTCTGAAAAGACCTGTGAAAGAAAGCTCAAGAACAAGAAAAGCTTGGCTTGCATATACTTGCATGTGGAAATTGTGGGCGTCGTATGCCTCAGAAGACAGCCAGGAGCAGTAGGGAGAGGGCTAAAAGGTTTGCATTTGGAAATGTAAAGGAAGGAATTGCCATGGACAACCTCCACGTGTCTCCTTAACTCCGTTTTTTTTGCCTTGTCCCACAGATTTGTGTTGCAGCAACTGGGCATTGAGTTGCATGGTGAGGTTAATGGCAGATGTGTGTCTGTGCGTGGGAGATGGAGGGGACACAGGGTAAGACTGGAAGACTCATTTTGCTCTTTGGCCCCCCCGGGGCAACACCAGAATAGCTCCTGCCAGGGAATTCTGTGTGGGTTGTGTGCTGAATTAATGCAAAATGTGTTTCACCTACCTTTGCCTATGATAGAGCTTTCCTCTGAGTTCAGCGTACACCTTTTGAACTCCTCTAAGGAGTTGTTTTAGCCTCGTTGCAAATGGTAGCAGATTTATAAGATAACAAGCTTATACTGATGACTGTTTTCTCCTTAAGCCTGGCTATCCAAACGTAATAATACTGTGCAGTATTTGCCTGTGTAGCCTGTCACTTCAGAGGGTAGGCACCAAGACTGAAACAACACTTCATTATGAAGAATAAGCAGATTTTAATGATGGCTGTTGTCGTATGAGATTTTGCAAGTCAGGCGTGCATTTTTGGTACATCCAAACCAAGAGCAAACCCAGCAATGCTGTCACTGCTTTTTGACTTTTTGCTGCAGAAAAATACTAAAAATATCTAGTTATGTGTTTTTATATGCAAAACACTTTATAAATATTAAACAATTAGTTCTCAAAAACATACCTACTGAAAGACAAGCTTGTCCCAATGCCTCTCTTCATCTTTCAGATTGTTTTTTAGTTTCTGTCATTCTATAATAATTCATGCAGTGCTCTGTGTTCATCTAGTTTTGATGGTATAGTACCCAATAAAATTGTAGTATAGGAATGAAATAGGTAACTACCTGTTGTATTTTAAAGGATTATAAGTTACATCATCCTTTAGTATATTTTTGTATAAATCTATATGTGAGCATGTGTCTCTTTGTACAATTAAAAATACCAACACAGCCGTTTCACCACCAAAAGCTCTTGTTTTGGACACTCCTTAGAACATAACAGGAATCCCTTATTGTAAACGAGGTGGCAAAATATCCTTTTTCTGCTCTGTACACTGAACACTTAAAGGTCACACTTGTCGAGAAGAGCAGCTTTATTTTTGCAACACAAGGGAAGTGTTTTGTCCTGGTTTATGCATTTGACTCTGAGGAGTGAGTTGTGGCGCTTGTGATGTGATTTGGCATCATCTCAATTGGGTGAGCATTGGGTGACACACACCCAGAGCTCAGGCAGAGAGGCACAAAGCACCCTGGCATGGATTTGATAAAGAAAGATGCTGAATCACTCTCTGCCCTGAAGAGACAGTAACTTCTTTTGATTTTTTTTTTTTTTTTTTTTTTTTTTTGGTTTGTGTCTACTAGCATAAGCATAATATCCCACACTAATGGTAGAAAGTGGGATAGCACAGGGGGAGATGATAATGGTAAATCATAATAGGAGAGAGAATGAAACAGAGATCTTTCCTTCAGTGCCAAAGCTGTATGGGAACATGGGGGGGAAAAAAATGAAACAAAAATCGCCACGCTCTGATTAACATGGCAAAAAAGCAGAGATGCTGGCATTCCTGTATGTGAATTGGGAGAAGGCAGTGGTGACAAATGGACACGAGACAGCCCCCCAGCCATTTGCAGCTGATTAGAAGCACCACAGACGAGCAGCTGTCATGCCAATGAAATATTATGGAATTGAAATGAACTTACAGCTGGTTGGGGTGCCACCCCCCATACTTCAGTTTTATCACTGCTGCTTCAGGCTCCTACCCTTTCTCTAGTCAATGTGTCTATCTCTCTGCACGCATCCCGTTTAATTAGGTTCACTTTAAATCAAAATGGGGCTCACTTTCTGCAAGCCTGTGTTTTATAAGGTAGCCAGATATGGAGCAGGCTTAAACTGTTCTTTGCTAAGCACAGTTGAGATTGGGTAGGTTATCACTGGTGCAAGTGAGATGCTGAGCAGCTAATAGCTGCAAAAGTTTGGAGACCACTAGCTTTCAAAAAATTGTCGCCTCTCTCTGCTTTCTGCTCTTCATTTGTCTCACCCTTCTTTTCAATGCTCTTTTTCCTCTAGCCCTGTACAGAAAGCCAGAAAGCTTGTTAATATTTTGTTCAGCTACCAGCTAATAAGAGAAATACTTCTCCCGAAGTATCTGAATCCTTGAAAATATATACCTATATACTTAAAATGCTGAGCTTTGGTATAGCATGTGTAAAATATATTTGCAGATCATTTAGCTCAAGCCATGGGGTGAAAAGGTAATTCCAGTTGGCAGCTGGGAAACAGGAAGTGGAGGCTCTCATCTTCTGATTTCAGTGCTGAGCTATTCATGGAATCTGCAAGTTTTGTTTTTTTTTCTTTTTTTCTTTTCGGTCTCTATTATTTTCCATTATTCTCTAGATTTAGCTTCCTCTAAATCCAAAGGAATACTCTGGATTTAAAATATTGCCTCCAGGAGTAGAAAGCCTGTTTTCCTGTAGGATAGATGTTTTGCTCTTGAGTCTGTTAATTATGGCCTTTTCTTTCAACGGGAATAATTGTGTTATTAATAGTCTTTTCATGAACAGAAGAAAGGGCTCTTTGGAAGGAGAATGCTCTTGCTTCACAAAAGGTTTCTGATAGCCTTAAGGTGGATTTATCTGGTGGAGCCTTGGCTAACCTTCATATTAAACAGACAGAAGCAGTTTAGGGAATTTGGGGATGTGAAGCAAATTAGAAAATAAATTAAAAGCATTATAGCTCAATAGTATAAATTAATGCAGCTGCCGTAAGCTTCATCCTGAGAGAGTTGTCAATATCTGCAAAGCTCCTGCTATGGGGAAGAAAATTAATGTGTACTTTAACATTTGTGTTTTGCCCCACAAGATGCAATTGGAAAGAGTCCCCTGTAGCTTTGATGGCTTTCCTTATCTTAACTCCTTCCATACCAGTGTGCTGGGTGTCCTCTGGGGACTGCAGAGCAAAGGGGCCAACAGCCCATCCAGGCCAAGTGTGCTGTGAGTAAAAGCTGTGCAAACCAGGTGCTGATGACAACACTGATCTCCAGGCTTCTTTTTGCAGCTGCTTCTCTGGACTCCCGGCTGTGCAGGTTGTGGCAGGCTTGGTCCAGCAATTTCTCTATCTTGCAGATGAATAGTTCAGGGATACAGGCATCAGCTGATCTTCTGTCCACAGAACAAAAATCTCTTCTGTTCTGCTATGGTTTTGTTACTATTGGTGGGAGAAGAGCACTAACTCCTCTCCCTCTCCTTCCCATATCCCAGCTCTTCAAAGTGCCATTCCCTCTACAGCAGCTCTTTGGGTCTGCTCTTGTCAAGGGAGATTTCAATATTGTCTCTTTCCTACCTGACACCTGAGTGGAGGTTCTACTAAGAGATTAGAGAGGGCAGTGGTCTGTCTTTTATTACTTATGGAACAGAAAGAGAAGTACTGCTCTTCCTAAATCAACACAAGACAAACCTCACAAAGCAGAAAAGAGTAAGAAAACAAGAACTCTGCCTTCACAGGGATGGAGACGTTCAGAGGAACTACATGAGTATTGAGGATAATAGATAAAACATGTTCATTTGCTGATTAAAAAGAAACTCTGTATGGCATTTATGTTCTCTGGTGCTGTTAATATAAGCAAGAATTGAAAACTATTGTTCCTGTTGTTGTATTAATATTCTATTGTACTGGTCCATGATGTTCTGAGAACTGTACAAACAGATAGTACTTGAGAAGTTATGTTCCAGGGAGTTTGTGGAGAATGTTTCAAAGCACATGAAAGGATGGAAAGTGGTGAGGGCAACTATGATATGGCCAGTGGTTGACAAGGTAAAAATCAATCTCTACAAGAGTAAGCAGGAGATGGTGTCTGGCCACATTTAACAACCTCTAAGAGATTTAGATTTTAGAGCTGGTCCTGAAAGAGAGTTCCTTGGGTCAGAGAGAGTCTGAGGTGCCAGAGGACAAATGGCTTTTTGAGCTTGTCATTATTGGTTTGTTGGCACATACCGGTTTGAGACAAGTAATGTCAACACAGGCTGTGCAAATTCTTACTGCAGGGGACAAGGAGGGAGCTCTTGAATAAAAGCCAACGGAGAGACATCAGTGATAACAATGATGTGTCAGGGCTTTTGGATGGTCCTCATGGAGATGAACTGGGTATTATGACAATTTGAAGTACGCATGCTGGGTGCTAGAGGATGCAATCTGTGGCAGAACACGGCAGCAGAAAGTCTGGAGAAAATTTGTTAAGTTTAACTCGTTTGCTGATATCTATGAGAAGATATCCTAGAGGCCTCATTCCATGGCTGTAGATAAGATAGTAGATGCTATCTTGCTGGCTCTTTTTTAGGGGATTTTGTGTCTCTTTCTTAATTTTTAATAAAAAGAACTGCTTGTCTTTAATACATGTTACTACTCTTTAAACATTAATTCTAATCCTGACACTGTGAAATAGATTACAGCATGTTGCTGGCAGAACATGACTTGCCTCCAGAGCAAACAAGGAAACTCATAATCTTGAAAATCTGACCTTTGCTTAATTTCTTCTTACTTGTTCTCAGTTTGTGTTTCTCCCATAATCTCCTCTTTATTTAAACCATGAGCTTTGTCTTCCTGCCTTCTTTAAGGTACTCGGTGGGTAATTGGGTCCCTTGTAATTGTCTGTGTGAGGAGCAGGGTTTGGGCAAGGACAATGAGGAGTTGCATGTATGCGGAGAAACACGTACAGAGTATCTGGGCAAAAGTTAAAAATTCTCATCCAATGAAAGCTCACTTGGACATAACTCTGTATCTGGTCTATAGCCTCAACTTCTTGCAGACTCCGCTACAAAACTAGAAAAATACTGTTTGGGAAATTTGTCTGAGCTCCAAACATTACAAATGGAGTAAGGAGGCCTAAGATGTGACAGTGAGCACTAATATCTTTATTGTGCTGCACCTGAGACCCTGACATTCCCATTATAGTGCTGCTGAAAATGCAGGTCAATTAATAGGAGCACAGTTCTCATTTTTGATCCTGTACTTAATTCCCTGAAGCTATTATTGCCTTGAGGGAGTTGGGAAAAAGTGGAGAAGATAATTAGACTTGACCTTGTGCTATGGACTTGTGCAAACTGTTGGATTAGCAATGAACACTGTCAAAGCTTGGTTAGAAAGTGGGGGGGGCATGGGGGACACAACACATTGTAAAGCATGTTGCTGAATATGCAAGAGAATAAAAATTGAAATGGAAAGGACAAGAGGGAAGCTGAAAACAAATACTGAGGCCAACTCTGTAAGTGTGATACTGTCAGGAGTTAATGTCTTTTCCTTTTCTTTTGTTGTCAGAACATCAGTGATAATCAGGCAAAATGGTACTTACTGGAGAGAAACAATTAAGTTGGGCCTTCACAGCCTGAATGATTAAAAAAAAACAAAAAGGAAAAAAGTAGGAATTACACTAAGGGAACACGTTATAACAGAACCTGTGATGGCTAAGCAGCAGTTGTACATCAAATAGATGGAGCAGAGCAACTGATTCTGATCAGCTTTGCTTTTTCTTTCCAATTTCTCACTGCACATTCTCTCACATTATCCTACTATTAGCATTACCGGTTTCCATTTTGGTGTGGATTACAATGGCTTCAATAAGTCTTTTTTTGGAAACCATCTGGCCTTAGACATCAAAGAACAGCTGTAGATAGAGCTGGCTTTTAACGTAGCTAAAGTTCACCTCTCTGTGTAAAATAAAATGGAGCAGTGCCCACATTGATGCTGACATGGTGACACTGTGCCTCGGGGAATTCAGTTTCTCATTTTTGGTTTCTTTGCCTTCAGCCACACCCCCCATTAGGGATTCTGGGCCAAATCCTGTTCACCTTGCTGATGTGAAAATAGTTTTTGATATCAGTAGGATTCTTCGCTTGCATCTTTAGACCATGCAGCCTGTCTCCTAAATGTAGGCATTGTTCAGCAAGTCGGGGTAAAAGGAAAAGAAGGTGATATGAAACCCAAGATAATTAGAAATTTTGCAAAATGCTTTTTTTCACGTTTTTTCTGAATCTTTGTGGCAATGGAAATCCAAGGTCAAAAGCAGTTCAGCAAAATGAAACATGCCAGAAAACACTTCAAAGGGTGAAACCGTAGGGCTGGATTCTGCTCTTGTTTCTAGTGGTGTAAACCTAGAGCAATGTGGGCATCTTCCAGATTTATGTAGCTGTCACAAAAAACTGTGCCCAACCTAGGAAATGGAACTGATCGTTGTTTTCAAGACGAAGCCGAGTGCGGGAGGGAGAATTTGAAAACTTGACATGATTTATGAAAACGTATTAATTTTCTGAATTCCTGGGACTTAGCAGTAGCATTACGGCTCAGCTGGAGCTGTAACATGAAGTTAGAAAATTTCAAAGGCAGCATTAAGAGGCAGGCTGCTTCCAAGATGGGGCGGGTGGTTGTTGCATTCCCTGTGCGTGGGTCCACAGAAAGGAGGGCAGTGCCACGACCCTTTTGTTTCCTTTCCTTCCTGCCCCCAGGGCTTCCCACAGTGGGCGATGCTGCTCTGGCTCAGCCCCAACCTGCAGAGGAGGAGAGCAGTGAATGAAAAGATTTGGCATCTTCATACCTTCTTCTGGCTTTTGAGGATCCAGATAGAAGCTGGGAATGACCCGGCTTGCTGATTGTCCCTTGCTACTTCAATTTCTGTAAGTACAAGTACCTGTGGCCCCTGTGCACCGTGAAGCAAAAGGAATTGCATTTGTGTTACTGCTTTAGTAACGGGCTGGGCTGTCAAAACAGAGCAAATGGGGAGTGAGCAATGAAAGAGGAAACTAATCCTCTGTTTATACCAAATCATTTTCCACAGCCCTCTCTGAGAGGAACAAAGAGAAAGTGAAGGCGAGGGAAGAGGGTGCTGCAAAAACATGTTTCAATTACTTTATGAAGAAGTAACTGTAAACATTCCTCTTTAAAATTTGCTAAGCTTCATTGGTTTAACATTGCACTCGACATGGGAATTTTCCTCCTGAGCAGCTAGGTTACATTACACCTGACCTCTTTCCTGCTCTTTCTTTTATTTTTCAAAAGTGACTCTAATAATGATTTGCAAAACAAAGTGAGATTCACTTTCACAAGTGTTCTCTCTCTATTCCCGTATTCTTTGGCCATTGAAGTAATCGGTTGTAAGAGACAAATATGTTAATGTAATGAAAAAAACCCTGCAAGTATATAGTATATCCAAACTCATATCCTAATCCTGAGCAGGTTTATTTTGAAGATACCTTGCACACAGTCTCTGTATGACCTGTAAATATTCTGGTGATCATGGAATGAAATAGGTGTTGGGCTGCATGAGTTCAAATATTTTGTACTTCCTCCATGGAACCTCTGAAAGTTAATCCAAAGCCTGCTTCCCTTGGGCTGCCAAGGTGAAAAGGGAAAAAAAAAAAAAAAGAAAAAAATCCCCAGGAAACTGCAGGGTAAAAGACTATTACAGGAGGGAATGAAATACTGAAAAGACCTACCTGGATGGAGTCCTGAGTGACATGCTCTAGCTCTGGGCAATCCTGCTGTAGTGGGGGAGTTGGACTAGATGATCTCTACAGTCCCTTCCAACTCTAAAAATTCAGTGAAATTCAATGAAAATTCAGTGAGAGAGGGGTTAAAATCACTGCCCAGCTACACTGTAGGTTTGTATTTGGATTATCTATTGAAAGTGCAATGAGAGGAATGTAAGTGCGATGTAAATATAAACTATGTGAATATCATCCTCCATCTAAGGAGGTAACAGTGTTTTAGATCCATTAGTTGAAGATTATATACAAGATGTATCTTGGTACCATAAGTACTGTATAGGTGAATTATCTGACTTGTGGGAAGGTTAAATGATGTGCTGTGGCTATTGGGCCAGTCGCGGGGCTGGGATTAACTGCCAGTAACCTCAGAGCAAGGGACTGTGGCGTCCGACTCCGCCGGCAGCAGAGAGCTGGGAACGGAGAGTCCCTACATGCAACGTTCATCAGGATAAAATTACAGTTTGCATACAATGTTCTGGTCAATTAAGGTAGAAAATAACCTTCTGATTGCTGAAAATATTTTCTGCTCTTTTCTGCTTCAGTTGTTCTGGCGCGTGTCCAGAGTGTGGGTTGCCTGAAGGGGGGGGATTTCTCTGGTCTCCTGTCTGGGGGTGACACCAGTGCTGTGACATTTCTCTGCATGTGTGTGGCCCTGTGGTTAGCCAGCAGTCGGCAAATGGTATTAAAGGGGTATTCATGAGCTAACTTGATGCCGAAGAGCTAGATTTCACACTTGTTTGCCTCCTTCGAAAAGAAACAGGCTCTGATTCTGAGTTACCTTCTGGAAGCTTCATTTCTCTTCTGGAGACATCTGTGGATGTGGTCAAAGTTGACTTGTCTCCCCAGGCCATAATATGCATTGTGAATGCCTCCCCAGGAGTCTGGCTTCTCTAGGTGAGGGAAGGATTCTTACCTGCTCCAGCTATGCCAGATTCTTATGCTGTTATTTAACAGATGACTTTCCAGATTTGGGCTTTCTGGGAATTGAGTCTTATTTTTCCTTGCACGGTAGTTTGTTAGAGGACTCAAACACTCCCTAGTTATTGTTGCTTAAGCAGTTACTGTAAATCAGCTGAACCATGGTGACTTTCTGTGAGTGCCTGATCATGAGTCTCAGCCCTTAAGTATGCCCTAATTGCTTCACAGAGATCTCCAGGCAGATCTCTCATTTAACTGACTGCACTAGCTTGCTCTCTGCTCTCTTTGTTTTTCAACAACGTATTAGTACTGCAAAGTCAGAAATATGCTTGAAACTTTAAATCAGTTGCTAGTCCTGGAGAAAGCTTGTTTTTGTTCATCTTAAGATTCACTTTACCGTCCTTTTTTTTTTTTTTTTTTTAATCAGAATGTATATTAGTTGATAATTTGATCAACACTGCAGCAACAAAGGCCAGCCAGTGCCTCATTGCCTGTTGTGCCCTCTGGTTTGAATAGTAACAGCACATTTTCATGCTGAGTTTAGATGAATTGGCTCCTGCCTGTGTGTGCTGGGTAATGTCCTTTCATATTCTTGGCATTGGTAATGAATAGGATTTTGAACACAGCTTGCAGATGTTAAGGCTTATGGTAGGAAAAACCCTCACAAAATCTTTAAGCTTCTAATATGTGCCTAAAAGCCAAAGAAGGTATCAAAATTATGGTACTAATTCAGTTGCTGTTGGTTGCTTGCTAGATCTCTAATTGCCTGTAGGAGGACTTAAATGCATTTGGTGACAGGTGACTTAATATTATAGTTTCCAGATATTTTTTTCCTGTCCTTTTGTCTGTACATAAGAGAACTTTGTCAATCTGCTTGCTTTTAGACCTGCATTAATCTTTTAGATCCCAAATATCTTCTTGAACATTAATGTGTTCTTGCATCTTAATTAAGATCAAAGTTTGACCTTTTTTTTTTTTTTCCCTTAAGTAACAAAATAGCTCTGCTACTGATACCATGGTTTACTATAGGAAATCCTAAAAAAAAAAAATCTCAAACAACCCAAACCCTAAAGCTAAAAAAAAATCAAAACCCCCAAAGACTAAAATGTCCCCACTATTAAAATGTCTGTTGCCTGAAGATAGTCAGAGTATTTGCCGTATTGTGATTTATTATTTGTTTGCAAAACCAGAAGCTGAAAAAACCTCTGCAGTGTCAAAACTGTCAAATGCTTATTTTAACAGGGTGTATTTCTGAATAGTAACACAAATAAAAAACAACTAACAACTAAGAAATCTCCTTTTTTGAGGAATTACTGCAATTTGCAGATCCTGTTTGATTTTACAGCAGAGAGTAATGCTATTGAAAAGCCGGATTTAACACAGACAGTGAAGAGGGATTTCGTGTGTTGGGTTTTTTGGCTTTTTTTTTTCTTTTTTTCAAGAGAGATGTTTATTTCATCTGTGAATTTAATCCTTCCTTCAAAGAGAACTGGAGGATAAAGTGAATGCCAGAGCAGCACCGCGGGTTTCTACTGTACTTTTGCTCTTTGTTGCTGCAGTGCTAAACAAGTCGCTGTTAATGTGGCGGTGCAGGTGAAAATGCTGGGACTTCATTAACAGTCCAGCTGATGAAGTGTGAACCCGAATAAAACCCAGTTCCTCCTCTTTTATCTGAGTTAGGTGTGCAGGACTAGCAGGAGCAGGAAGCAGCACGCTTTGCTCGTGTTATTCCACTGGACGGATTCCATTCAGACCCTACACGGGCAGTAGAGTGAGAGAAAAGTAGCAATAAAAATGTGAAATCTTTATGCAGTCACATTTCTGACTAAAACCAAACATCTGAGACCTTCAAAGTGAGGCTTTGCAGACCATTTACAATGGGTCATCTGTGCTGTAGCCAAAATATACTGAGCAAAATAACTCAAGAACGACACATTAACAAGGAAAAGGTAAGGAAATGAACACGTCGTTCCTGTGTAACCTGGGTGATTCAGCACAGGGTCAGAGAACGGGGTCAGACTCTGACCCCAGGGCTTGTGGTTTCATCAGTGCCCTTGTTACTACCTCCTGCATGCTGAAGGTGGATGGTCTTGTGGCTAAAGACCTTATTTAGGTCTTACATGCATATCCGAATGGATAATAATGATTTTTCCAATTTTCTGGCTGAAATGAATTAAAACAAATCAGAGACTAAAAATAATGTTTTCAACCAGGTTAAAGCCATTGATTTTTTTTTTCCTGCCCATGAGTCCTGACTCTCATGTGAGAGTCAATTTAGTGATGTGTGGGTACTGTTGTGGTGGGAACGGTGTATGAACAGACAAGAGAGTCTCATCTGATGAAAAAGTAGCTAGCTCATTGAAGAATGAAAGTAGATGCTAAAGAGAAAACATGTTCTACCTTTCATTATCTCTCTGGTAGACCTCTTTTCTAAACAGTGTTTTACATAAAACAATTTTACTCATGTTAAAAAGAGTGCCTTGATATGTTTTTTGAGATGAACAAATAAAACCTTTTTCAACAATGGGAAGTACAAGTAGCACTTCACTGTTCTGAAGTATCACAACACACAAGAAAATGAAAAACAGAAGAAAATCAGGGTCAGATGAAGATGGTAATAAAAGAAGTTCTTTAAAAGCTGGTGTTTCTTGTTTCTTGGTAATGCAATCAATATATTCTCTAAAAGCTTTAAGGTGGTAAGAGTTTCTTGAAATAGCGGTGTTGCTTTGAAATTCCCTTTCATACCTGGTAGAGCAACATTAAATCAAGAGACAGCATCATCAAACTTGCTGTAACGGCTGAAAGAAAATGGGTGGTTGTCTATGCTCAATCCTTTTTTTCTCAAGAGAGCTTGGTAGCTGCAAATCATTCGAGACAAAAATCAGATTCTGCCTCCATATTATCTTCCTAGAGAGATCTTTGCAGGTCGGACCAGTGCTTTCCCTTTTTCCCTAGGAGCCACCAGAATCTTAAATGCTTTTCACTCAGTCATACTGGAGACATTACTTATTGCCCAGGGCAGACTTCAGGTGATGCATAAAACTTAGGTCATGAGCACTGGTGGTAATTAAAGATCCAGGGTATGTAGGTTCTAGGTTGTTAACTTAGGCATCTGGGCAGAATTCCAGCTTGGGTAATTATGTGCTGTCTGGCTGACTTCTGTCAGTGGCTTCCACTGGGTAAGGTGCTGTATTCAAGTCTTCTCCTACGTGAGTATGTGATATAAGTTGTTCAGTCTCCTGGGCCTGTGACTCTAGGAGCTGGTCGCTGATTTACCCTTTGAAAAACCGCTAATGATTTTACATGTCTGTCTTGTCTCCCCATAAGAAAGTTCAATATTGAGAGAGCACGTCCTCAATGCTAACTGAAAATCACGTCTTTTCAGTATTTCTTGTTAAATTAAGCATGTGAAATCACCATTTATTTTGGAAAATTTAAGCTTTCAGCAGAAATTCAACAATTTCTGTATGGATTTTGTTCAATGGTAAATTTCAATGCATTTATAAAAAAAAAAAAGACTCCCTTTTTGACAAAATATCCCTTCCTCCCCTTGCAATAATGCTGACTTTGCCTGAGAATACATGTGTCTTTTTGTTAGAGAATAATCAGGGAAAACTGCAGTTCATTCTGAGCCTTTATTGGAAAGGAGTCAATTAAGAGGAGAGAATTCGCGTTGCTATTATCTTAATGTATTCCTATATTTATAAATATTGACATTCTGTTCCACTCTGTTGCCTGAGTGTTAGTTGAAAGCTTTTGAATACCTAAATCATTAATACTGTAACAGATTCTAGTTTGAGGAAAGTGGTACTACTTTTTATTCCATCAAATGCTTCGTGAGAACTGTATTTTGTCATGTGCATGTTCTGCTGTGTGTCACCGCTAAGCACCAAATTCCTGAAGACACTGGAGACATAGTTCTAACAGCATCTTAAGCTGCTCAGTTAGAACAGAAGATTAAATATAGCTCTGGTCATTTTTATTTAAAAAATTGAGTTTTATAGGAAGAAGGTGCTCCAGTAATGCATCCCAAGGGACTACTGTGATGAAGTTAATGGAGCAGAGGTTTTATGTCTTATTACATCACCTGCAGCAAACTGTGTTGTCACCAAAACCACGCTGCCATTGTGGGAATAACTTCCTCAGGCATCATTTCTGTAGTTCCTTGAACAGCAGGAGTGGAACTTCAGAATGAGAATTTCCCAAAACATAGAATAGATATTAATGGGATTAGATGTATATATATCATGCCTCAGAGAAGGGGATACATATAGACAGCTTTACCATCTCTAAATTGTTGACTGCTTACACAGACTTTGCTTCACAGTGTTGGGAAGAATCGCAACAGTGAATGTAATGGATTATGAGATGCCAAATAAGCAGATTTTTTCACCTTTTATTCAGGTGCATTTTTCATGTTAAAGAGAATAAAAAAAAGGAGAGGATGTCATCAGATCTGATCAGGAAACCTCTGTGCTATCGAGGTGGGACTGGCAACAGTTCAGGAACATTCTTGATCCTTTGTTGCTAACAAGAATGTAAAAACTTTGTTAGATATTAGTAAAAACCATTCGTAGGTAAGGATTAGAACAGGTACCCAGTCGAACTGTGGGATCCCCACCCTTGGAGATACTCGGAGTTTGCCTGGGTACAGCCTTGAGCAGCCTGCTCTAACTTGGAATTTGACCCTGCTTTCAGCAGGGGCTTGGAGCAGATGACCTCTAGAGATCCTTTCCCTTTTATTCCATGATTCTAAATATGCATCCAGATATTTGAAGATGAATTTATCACTCGTTATTCCACTGACTTCACTAAGTTCTATCTAAACGATCTGTCTGCATGCTATTACAGAAGGTGATGTTAATTTTTACTTCAGTTAGAATTAGTACAAGTTCTGAGTCTGTGTAGTCCTGTTCCAGGGCCTGTTAAACTCTAATTCCTTTATCTAATATCCCTAATCCATTTATACATGTGACAGTGTGTAGGAGGCAGTTCCACTGTATCATTGTATGAAAAAAATACTATTCTGTAGCCTAAAAGTTATCTGGTTTTTTTTTTTATTTATTTACATTCCTTCCCATTACCTTCCATCTGTGCTTTGATACAAGTTTGTCAGACCAGTTATATGAAGCAGAAACAGTAAAAAAAACCTCATGTTGAATAAAAGAGCTTAGTACGTAACACTGGATTGGGAACTGTCAACCATGACAGAGATGGAAGTGTTGAAATTTAAATAAGCATCCTGGGCAGAGTATTTCCATCTCATCCTCAAGGTTAATAAGCCTCGGTTGTGATAGTAAGACATTCTGTGTGCAGAAGTTACAGCCTCTTCTAAGAGCAGGAGTGATGCTCGATGGATTATTTCTCCAACCTTGCTGACTGGCAGCAAGCCCTCGGCTGGTTTAAGAGCATCCTCCTGCCCCAGCTGAGGAGCTTGCCCAGCGGCCTCATCGCTCCTGGGAGAAGCCAGATTTGAGCCAGTGACCCAGAGGTGAAAAACCTTGTATCCCATTAGCTGTTCTCTGGGGAACGTTCAGTCTTTCCCATTTGAACTGTTTAAGGATTGCTGCATTTTCTCTGGTGGTTGCGTTTGGCAGAAGTGAACTGTTGATAAGAAATGAGATTAGAGCCATTCCCCTGAGGTTTCCTCTCTCACCCTCTCTGCTTGTAGCTCGACAGTTTGGATAGTGAAGAAATCAGTTATTTACTAACATTTTACAGTCGTCGAGCAGAAAAACGTCACAATATCTCTCTAATACAGTTGTTAGCTCCAAATTGTGCAGGACACTGCTCTGAAATAGCTGGAAACCTGCATGGCTGCAGCAAATGGGAACATTATACCCAACAGCTTTGCAATCAGGTTGAGATGACTATATATGAACATTTCCTAATACTTGCACCTCTTCTATTTTGAAAGCAGTACTTTTGCCACTTGATTCTTCTGCTAGGTTTTATTAGCATGAGGAAGAAAATTTGTCTGCTTGGGTGTATCCTTTGCATTTCTCGTAGTTTTAAAATTGCTACTTTTTGTTACTAGCAGGTGCTTCCGAAGTTTGTTAGTGAGAGTTGAGTGGGAATAACTTTTGAACTGGCTGTAACAGCTAGAAATCTGATCAATTAAAAAAAAGGGGGGGTAATTCTCTTTATCTTAGTATTCATTGCTCTGAGACAGTGGTTATGGCTCCAGTGAGTCGCTAAAAGTATCCCAGAAACTGCTCTTCAAACCAAATTTGTAGGCAATACCAGCAGCAACTTGGCTCATAGAAGCTGTGATCTCCTCAAAGTGCATATTCTTGAACCTGATGGGTGCTGGAGCTGGCTGTGACTTGCCTAAAAGGCAGTTTGAAGGTGGGAATGGGGTGAATTGTGTTTGTAGCCACTTCACAGACTGCTCTTTAGAGCCAATGACGTGACCTCCTTGGGAAATGGGAGAGTGTGGCACCTCCAAGACATATGCAAGAGATGATTTGTTTCAATAGAAATAACGTTGGCTGTAATAAGCAAATAGTGGACTTTCCCATGAGCTTAATTCTTTTTCCCTGGAGGGTATATAATGTAGAAAAGTACTTTTATTCCAGGCATTTCTACCTTGAATGATGAGTGAGAATGGGTGATTCTACTTGAAAGAGCATAAAATAAAAAATGAACAGTGATGCTGATTATATATATATATATATATATATATTAACAATCCAGCTGAATTAATTCTGTTCAGATGTTCCAGAGTATGGCCATATTCAGCAGCCTGTTACAAGGAAACCCAGCAAGATATCTCATACTCTGTATGGAGAATTGATTTGAGCCGATAGCCTGGAATGTAGGAGTCTGCCACTACAGCTGTGATGCCACCAGTGGAGCTGGATGGATTCCTTGTGGAGCCTGACAGGATGTCTCGGTGCAGTGCAGCCCTGCCAGCTGTCTCTCTTCCATGGAGTGTAGCACAGTCCATTTAGATTCAATTTTGGTTTTATTCTTTGATGAGTGTTTAATAACCATTTCCAAATCTCTGCACAGTTGGAAAGTGACATTGTCAAGAACGGTGCAGCCAGCTGAAATTATGTGGTAATGCTTGTTGTAACAGCACTGGGAAGAAGTAAAGCAGAAAAGTTTTATTTCCTTCAGGGCAGACTTGGCTAAACGGAATTGAGATATCTTGGGATAAAATAATTACCCTCTTGGTAATTTTGGCTTTCTTTTCATTATGAAAGAAATGGGATGGCATTTTTGGCTAGGAATAAAAAGTCATATATTCTCATTCTAGCCTTGATATCAGCTTGCTGCATGACATTTGAAAGGTCCCATGGACAAAATTTTGAATCTACACTTTCTACAACCAGGTGCTTGTATAGGTCACCTGGTTTCTCAAGGTAAACTCACAACTCTGCTTTTTATTCTGGACACCTAACTTTCCCAGCACTTGCTATTTGACTAATTAACTGTATATCGATACAGGCATTCAGGACTGAATGTTTCAGCTTTATTTTTGCTGTAGGAACTCTTTGGGTTGCAAGAAAAATTAGTGGAACCTAGAGGCACGCACCATCTTCTGAAACTCTTTCTTTTATTTCTTACTTTCTTCCTGATTAAATTGGAGGCAATAATTCATATCTCATTGCGTTGCTTTGAGGCTTTTAATCAATTAGAGTTGGGTACTGTGAGATATTGAACATGGTTGGCTCTGGTGGATATTAATAGATGAGCATGCAAAGGACCTGGTGCAAGAAGGGATCTTAATATTTGCAACTACTTTGAGATCTTTGCTTTGAGATGCTGTTCAGCTGCTAAGGCTTATTCAGCTCTATCGTAATGCTAGCAACCCACTGCCCTGTCAGTGGGGACTAGCTGTTTGTGGCAATGTTCTTTTATTCATGATATAGTTTACTGCCTTTTCTCTGATCTTTTCCACTGACTGCTTCATATAAATGTTTTGATGAACTCTGGGAGTGCTCAAAAGCCTCCCTTCTTGCAACTCTCCAGTATCCTTTTCTCTGTTTTCTTTTTCTGATACTCCACCTTTTCACTTTGCTTCTTCGGTGCTGCAAAACAGCAGGCACAGCAATCTCTGTCCTTCAGAGCAAAAGGATTACAGGGGTTAGATGCTGTAAAAGTATACATGGAATGAATAATTCCCATTAGAAAATCAGTTTGTTGACTAAGGGGAAGTAGCTGGGGAGGAAGTGAAGGGAAGAAAAAAGCTTACTTAAAATTGTTGTTCCCTGTTGAATCCTTGTTAGGGTGAGCAGCTGATGTCTGTGGAAACTCTCTAACCTCCTTGCCTTAACCACAAACCTCCTCTTCTTTGCTTTAGCTCTGGTTTTGCTCATAGAGGGGTTAACTCAGTAGATGGCAGTCTCTTTCCTCCAAGTCAGCGCAGAGAGCTGGAGCTGTGAGGTGGTTCTGTAGATGCCCTCTTTTGGAGAAGGTACGAAGCCCACACCCTGGTGACCTGAGGCCGGTCAGGATGCTGCACAGATTTCATGAAAATAGGTGTATTCCACCCCAGTAGGCTATAGCTCTCATAACCACATCTCATCCTTCCAAGTTTAAAATTGTTATTTTTTATTACACCATAAAGTTTGGAAACAATACAGACATAAGATCCAAGCTTTGTCTCACTAAAGGTAGCTTTACATGACTGTAGAACAGTGGAGCTCCTTTGCATTGATGTATAGAAGTGGAAGGGGGGGTCAATCCCAACATATTGTCTTTAGCAAGGTGTTTGTCCAAAAAATCTGAGAAAAGGGCCATGAAGGTTAGTAATACGGGTAAAACCCTAATGACAGGTGACATGTGAGTGCAGTTTCTCACACAGAGATAGATTTCCTCATGGAATTTTTATTTCATTCATATTGCAGTATTTGCAGCAAAAACCTGGACTGTGTTTAGCATAACACACAAAAAAAAATTACCTTGTATTTTGCTACTAATATTTAATTTAATGGTTAATATTTTATTAAAATATTTTATTAAAATATTTTAGGAAGTAATGAAATTTGGTATGCATTGCTGGATTTCATGTTAAATTATTGAAAACTTTCAGTCCTAAATTTATGAATTAGACTTAAAAAGTCATTCATGAGACTTGCAAAGAATCCAAAAAGTTGGGGTTTTTGACTTCTGTGTGAGGTTCTGCATGGCTCATCTTATTCTAGGAGAAACTGGGGTGCTCCAGGGGTGCTTTTAAACACTGCCTTGGGTTGTCCTCCTGTGTGCTTGAGGAAGCAAATCAACCTCCAGTCCCAGACACCATCATACAATGGCAGAAACTCAATGCTGGAATTTCCAGTAGACTGGATTTGAAGATAAAAAATTTGAGGGTTTTTTGGGTTTTTTTTTTGTTTGTTTTTAACTTTATTCTCATCAGCCAGTAAAGTGACCAGAGCATCATGTCTGTGAGACAGTGAATCCATTACTAAGTGGGCAGCTGCCTGTTACACCAGCTGGCTTTTGTTTAGATCTCTTGCTTTCAGTCCCACTCACTGTGAGTTGCAGTGTTCAGGCTTGGAAGTCATATATACATATAGATGGATGATCCTCATCTCTCTTCCGTTAGAACATCCAGGCCTGAATGGGTTAGTTCACTGTAAATGTCCTTGCTTGACATAATTTTTTTCCCCTCTTAAAAAAATCATAATTGAAAACATTGCTATTAATACCTCTAATTCTGGAGCCTCTGAATACATTTTGGTTAAGCATTTTGCACCCTGGATTTTGACATGCTGTAGGTTGCCATAGTATTACTACAACACCTGCTTCGAATTCTTCTCTCTCCTACCTGTCAGTGCATCATTTCATGCTCCACTAAGTGGTGCGAATAGCAAAACCATCTGTTCATTACTCATGTAGCCATTGTGTGAAATATGAATGAAACATCTCATGTCTGAAAGAGTCATTGTCAACTGAGTCCAGCTGGTCTGGCTGTATTCTGCCCAGAATCCAGAGTATGGTTGCTTCTTTCAGTTGTTGTGTTTAGTCTCAGTGTGGCACTTTTTCAAGCAAATGTCTAATCTGTGATTTGAAATCTTCTGTTTATTCACTTTCTCCACCTTGAAGTGTACTTTAGGGTTGAGATCCCTGCTATGGCATTAACTGTAGCATGAGGTCATTCTTTGATTTTTATCCTTGGAGGCACTGATAAATGAATAATATATGTGTCTATACCTACAAATGAGGGAAAGAGTTGAATTTGTTACATATTACAGGAAGTTAATGAATGTTTTAAAGAACTCATTTTTTCCCCACCACTGTCTTTACTGAAATAACTTCCATCAAAAGTTTTCACCACCACATCTAGCGTTCCATCTCTGTCAAAGCTATTTGTACTGTTCTTTCTTTTGGCAGAAAGAATTGTTCCTTGGGAAGCCATCATTGTCAGTACTGCACAGATCAGATGGCAATGGCTTCTAAAATAGCAGGTTAATATCCCTGTCTGACAGGATTAAATGCTTAACAGTGATTCTTGCTTTTACAGCCATCAGGGTAAGTGATGCCATATGCAATGATAAAGATGTGACATTGTTCAGCTTGCCTTTTGGAGAGTGATTAAATGACATGCTTAAATCCTTTGTGGCCTCAGGTTTGGTGGTACTGAGTGATACTGTGGAACAGAGCAGCCATACCTTAAGTTAGGAACGATACGTATCCAGAATTTAGTTTATACTTATAAGTTGCAGCAGAAGGAAGAGCACGTACTGTTTTCATTTGTAACTAACAAACTGATAAAATCGGTCTCTGGCATAATAAACTTTCCCACACTCCTCATGAAGGTCCTCATTCCTTTTGGGTGGAAAAGACTGGATGACAACACAGTCAGTAAAACCCGAACCTGCATCATCTCTTCAGACTTCAGGGTAAGATTCGGTTTGGGAATACAGTTGTCTACATGGGAAGCAGGATTCCAAGTTTCTACTATAAAGTCAGTAAAGATCTCATTATAAGAGTCTAAAGTTACTCAGCTTCTAAAGCAATGCAGTCTGGGGCTGTTCAACTAACCAAATTTACGTGCCTGTTTTAGGATGAGGTGAGCAGCTGACATGAAATCTGTTCACTGTAATACTGTACTGAGTGCCCAGGTCCCTGCTGCTCAGGTGTGAACACCTGTGTGTGGCACCTACATTTAGGTGTCCATCTGTGAGATGGATACAGGCCTCTCTTTGTGCAGTTTACAGTGAAATGAATGTGTCTTTGCATAGTCCATGGAACAAACTGGACCGTTGCAGCACAACAGATGTGGACTGTCAAGGTCAGGTGAAGGTTGAAGGTGTGTTGTTTTTTGGTGCACTTTAACATCCATACACCTGAGGCATTGAAGGAACAGTTGAGCTGCAGGATTTTGAGGCTCATAGGACCTCATCTATAAATGTAGGTGCTGAAACAGATGTTGATGTCTAAATATCTTCAAAAATTTGGACCTTGGCATTGCGAGCTGGTTGCTGACATCATATTTAAAATCAGTGTTTGGAGTGGTAATTTGGTCTGCTTCCATTTTTTTTTATTGGTAGCATAGAATTAGCTAGTTGTATTTTACGATATTAACCATTCATACTAGGATACGACCACTGGTAGATGTTTCCCAGAGAGATGGTGGAGTCTCTGTCTCTGGAGACATTCAAAACCCGCCTGGATATGTTCCTGTGCAACCTGCTCTAGGTGGACCTGCTTTGGCAGGGGGGTTGGACTAGATAATCTCCAGAGGTGCCTTCCAATCCTATATCATTCTGTGATTCTGTGATATTGCAAAAGATAGTGGTGGAAGAGATCTCAAGCACTAAAATGGCCATCATATCTCCAAAGTCAGGATCAGCTGTACCAGTGTATTTCTAGAAGGCCTTGGAAGGGCAGAGCTTGGCTGATGAGTGCTTGGGGGACTGTCTTGCTGATAGTCCCACCGATGTGGGTTCTGTTGCAGGTGTTTAAGGAGCTTCTTTTCATGCTTAAGTTTTTCCCCAGTACAGAGGTAGGAAAAGAGTTCTTACTTTAACTTTGGTGTTTCCAGTCTTTTGGCTGTTAATCTGTGATCTCTTAGTGTTTTCCTTTTGAGTACTATGTAGTATTTCACGTATAGAAATGACATCATTAACCAAAAATATTAGGAATATGAGAATTCTTAGACTAGATTTTAATATAAGAATATGTTTTTCTTTTAAGTAAGTTGTAGCTGTCTGGCACAAGTCTTCTGGCATCAAGAGCAATTCTTTAGATCTCTCTGTTGCGTAGCTTTAAAAGATGCTTGTAAGGGGAAATTAACCCTTATATAATCAGGCCTTTAACACTTTGCAGTAGGATAAAATATAACCTGCAGGTCTGTAGTATGTGCAGTTTCCAGGCTGTAGGATGTGAGCAGGTTTGGGTCAGTCCTAATGCTAAAAAGTGACTCAAAGTTGAGAAATCTGGAAAGCTGCCGGTGTTTGCTTTGCTTAATAAAGCAAACTGTAAGTCAAACATTTAATCACAGCATTCTGGTAACAGGGGGCCTGTTTTAATACAGCTCTTTTATTGGCCTCTTTGTAGTTCAGAAATAATAAAGGCGATCCTGGATAAGGTGTTTTCAATGCAAGTCTCATGTGGAACCTTTATTTTCAGACACAGGCCTTGTATAACAATATGAATCACCAACGTGAGAGCTGTTCTGATCTACGGAGGTTTTTCCAGTAGGGAAATAACCTGCTGAGTTTATTAATGTTTGTCTAATTTACATCATTAGGGTCATTTTTAAAATAGCCCTGTCTGTTTGCTTTATTGCCTGCGAGTGTTGGGAGGAGGGATGCCAGAGCAGGAGCGCTGCTTGTTTCTGAGCAGATGGGAAAGCCCAGCCTTGCCTCCTCCCAGGAGCTCCCTGAGCAGAGGAGAAAACCTTCAAGGCTTCAAGCTCTGAAGACCTGCACACCACCGCAGGCTCACACCTTTCAGTAGTCCTTCAAAAGACCTTGGTGACAGCAGGAGAAGAGCAGGGCAAGGGGAGGTGGGAGAATGGGGCTTGTATGTTCAGTAGGGAGACAACACAACACCCATTGCAAGATTTTAAAGGGGAGTCTGGGCCATCCCTCTTCTTACAGGTGTTGCACATCCCAATTAGCGGAGGGGGATTTTTGCAGCTCATTGGGTGCTGGCCATTCGGTGGTGCCTGAGCAAGTCAGTGGGGTTGTCCTCGTGCTGGTGTTGGAGAGAAAGCTCAGCAGTGGTGCTGGGAATGCTACGGTGGTTCTGAAAGGCTTGTCCAGCTCCTCGGAAGCCCTCTCTCCTCTGAGGGATGAAAGACCTTTTTTCTATGTCCCTGCAGGAGTCAGTATCATGCCTGTTACCACCACTGCTAGCAGTAATGCAGGTGGGACTGTTCAGTTGAAAAGACTGATCTGCAGCTCAGACTGAAATTCTGGTATTTTTTTTCCCCCTCGTTCATTCTCAAAGGGGAATAAATGAAAGAAAAAAGGTAATACTGATAGAGAAATCTAGCAGACTAAGTAATGGTCTGTGTCTTCCAGTGAAAAACTGGAGTGTCTCTTTGGTTTGATAGTTACTATAGGTTTATTATGATAAGACTGGAATTTGTTCAAGCTGCTATAATTTTTCTGGCCTGTTTTTCATTGACGTATGTCTGTCTGTCTACACACACGTAGGTGATGTGTGCACAGTTGCCTTGACTAAAATTATACTTTATTGTAGTAATGGCAGAACTAATTCAGTTCCACAGTTTCCATGACTAAATCCTTTTTGGCTGAGTGGAAAACATTTGAGGAATTGTCCAGTCTGAGCTGTAGTGCCTATTAAGTTTGCCAGTGAGAAGCAGCGAGATACTCTGTCCCGTAGTGCATCCACCCAGGCAGGTAAAGCAGAGGCAGAGATTTGGAAAAATCCTGATTTTTGTTTTTCTGACTTCATAACGTTTAAACTTAAGTCTCTCACTAATACAGCATTACACAGATTCCTTGGAGAAGAGTTTGAAAGACTGTTCTTGTGTAAATATATTGCAGAATTTTGAGATTATTTAGATTTTGGATTAAAAAGGAATTCTGAAAGAGCTGTTTAACCTGGTACACTGACTGTTCTTGGTTCTGTATTAGACTATAAGGCAGAAGTTACAGGCAACATTCTCCTTTTTCCTGGGTAGGAAATTTTTTCTTCTGTTTGTGTGGACAGCTGCTCAGCTTCAGGTAAAAAACGTTGTAGTTTATGGAACTGCCAGCTGGAGCCAATTAAAATCTAATGGACCAGAGTTTTTAACACTAAAATATCTTTTTCTGCTCTAGCAATGTAGAGTTTTTGTTCTGCTGCTTATACATGATTTAAAAGGTTTACAATGTTGTTAAGAAACAAATTTACTCACCATTTTGCAAACCAAGACGTGTTTGAATTTAAAATCTAATGCGGAAATATTGTGCTTTGGGTCCTTTAATGAAGTCAAGGTTCCACCGAGCCTGGAGTTGTGGTAGCATCATAGAGTCATAGAACAGTTTGGATGGAAGGAACCTTTAAAGGTCATCTAGTCCAACCCCTCTGCAATGAGCAGGACATCTTCGACTAGATTGGGTTGCTCGGAACCCCATCAAACTCACACACCATAATGGAGGGTGCCTGATGTTTTCCCCTAAATATATGAGATGGATGCAGAGATCTAAAGGACTTGCTTTGGTCACACCAAGGATCTGCTACGTACCTCAGAAAAAAATTCAGGTCTTAAGACAGGGTGATCTGTCTTTTAGTTTTGGCTGCCTCGAGCAAAAGAAACCTAGGACAAGACTAGGAGCTTAAGTTACAGTATTGGAGAGTGAAAATCATTATTATTGAGAGTAACATGGGCAAAGGGAGACATGGATGAGGTTTGCTGGAGGGATGGAATAGAGAGTAAGAGCTCAGAAAAAAGAATTGATTTTTGGAAAAGGAATTCAGTTCATTTGAACTGGAAGGAGCTGTTGTTTATTCTTGAGAGAGATGATTTAGTCTTGTCTCTTTGTGCAAACTTACAGGCTTAAAAGGCATTTTTTTATCTTTCCAAAATGAAGTATTTTCAAAGATTGAGACTCTTTTGACTTAGTTTCAAAGGTGTGGAGAATTTTTTTCCCCCAAACCAGAAATTTCACCAACACTGTATGAAACATGGCTCATGTAGGCAATCTTTCTATCTAGGAAACCTTTCTATTTCTTTATTTTGTGGTATCTTAAGTGCACCTTATGTTTTCAGTGAGAACGTTTGATCTGTTAGCAACCAAGGTCTGCCTGATAAACAGCAACTCAATTGATTGTGATTGTTTCTCCATGCTCTTAAAAGATTGCTCAGGGCACAAAAGATACGATAACAGGTACAAAAGTAATCTTGTAGATGCATGAAAAAGGAAAGAGATGATTTTTAAGGCTATTATCCTGTGGATTTCACAAACAAACAGACAGTACATTTGAAAGAGAATTGTGAATAGTAGGCATTTGAAAGTGTGATTAACTAATTTCTCTGCTTTGCTGTTCATGGGGCAGATCTAAGTTGCTTTTAAGCATTCTGGCATTTATTCAAAGATTCCTGAATTCAAAAACTGGTGAACATGACTGATTTTTATTCATGAACCCACCAGTTTCAACCCCCAAACAGGTTAGTCCATGCACGTGTTCATAGATGCTGGGGGTGGCCAGGTTGCTCAAGAAGGGAGGAAGAAAAGAGAATTGGGAGGACAATAAAAGAGCGTGAGAAAAAAATTAAGATACTTGTATGGAACGGATTACACAAGGCCTGAAAAACGTGTATAATTGGATCAGGTGCTTCAAAATGTCAAAGAAGGGTCACAAAATCTAGGGTGCATCTGCTGTAATGGTAACCACAGATAGTTGATATTTGTCCTGCTTTCACTTGTCACAGTGTTTTGCTGGTTCCTGGGTGACCAGTCCTTTTGGATGAAGGTTGGTTTGTGTTGAGGAGCTTTTACTGTTAGACCACTTGGAGGTGAAGTTGCAGAGCTAAGAGAGAACTGTATACAGAGAAATGACACTGGGACTAATTTGGTCCTAATTTTCCTTTTTCCAAAACTATCCTTTTCTAAAGCCTTTGGGAACCATTTCTATCTGTTATTTTTTTTTAAATAAGTTAATGTAATTACAAATTATTTCTTAGACCTTTACACGGTTAAAACCATGTAGTTCCCCTCCTTATGATATATTGAGCTTCCCTTTATGCTGAAACCAAGGAGTCAAAGAGAACTGGAGATCATAGAGCTGTAGGATGGTCCTCAGGCACAGAACTGAGATACCACCACCCATGCAGCATTACCGGTGGTTTCCTGGAGTGTATTATGCCTGTATCCCAGCCAGAGCACTTCCCTCTCTGAACCTGTCAATGTGTCACTTATAATGGGCATTAAATTTAATATTTGGAGAGTCACACAACTTCATAATATTAATAACAGCTTCATAATGTTAAGGAGAAAGATATAACCTAATTGGAGAATGAATGCAGACTTTTTTGGCTGCTTTTCAGGCAGGAGATTTATTAGAAGCACTGTAGTACTCCAATTCCCAATCCATCTCCTCTCCCCCAGTTTACAGTAAGTTACTCCATTTGCCTCTCTCTTTTAGGAATACTCTTGAAATGGCATCTTTTTATGTACCTGTTTTTTAGAGAAAATTGTGGAGAAAAAGGAAGAAGAAACCAATCCAAACTAGAATATGGGTGATTCATAGTAAGAACTATTGAGGTTATAAAAAACCCTAGTAGGGATTCTGACAAGTTGGCATATCTCCTTCCACATCGATAAATTTGTCGCTGGTGAAAGTGTTTATTCCTTTGCAGTTGTATAATTTATGATGGACCTTTTGTACTGCATATGTGGACCTATAGCTCATCCTCAAACAGTAGAAGATGAACTCTGACTAATAGATCTCAGTGACTATCCTACAATTTATGCAGGATTAGTATTTTTAAAAGGGTATTGTGCATGATTTAAGTAGGATTTGAGTGTATAGCTATGGTTTGTCCTTTGCTGTCAGCAAAGGCATCCTAAGTTCGTTTCTTTAAAGAAGCTCCAGGCCAAATGTCATGAAAAATTAAATCAAGCAGTGATGTATTCCCGTAGGGAAAATGTATTTCAATTGTGAGGTATTCATGGATATAATATGTCATCCTGTAGTCTGTGACTGTTGGGTGTACTTACAAGCAACGTGGCTTGGTAATTGCTACTTGTTAAGAAATTTGGCTATGATAAAAAATGACCTGCCAGGGAGAGAGACAGTTTTGTTAATTTTATTTATGAGACTTTCATCAAAATCGGAAGGATGTGTCTATGTGGTGGCAAATCCTCAGTGATACAGCATCTTTAATAAATGAACGTTATTCTTGTCTTCCAGCAAGGAGATTCCATAATCTTTTAGAGCTTTGGCTTCTGCAATCTGAGAAACGAGTTGGATACAAACCCCTTATTTTGCTCAGCCACCAACATTTTACTACCCAGTTTGCCCTTCCTGAGGGCAAGTGTAAGCGAATTCTCTGTCTTTCCAACAGATGTGGGACAAAGCTGGGTTTGTTGGATCTGCCTGGACCCAAACCTGGAAAGAATTAACTCCACCCTCTGTAGTTTTGTTTTCATAAAGAGTTAGGGTTTTTTGGGTTTTTTTTGGTTTTTTTCCCCTGGCATATTCTAAATAAAACAAACCAGACCCTTACAGTTCAGATTATTCTTTAGTGTGGATACCTGACCCAGGAGCAAGTAGGTTGTAGTTAGAGACCTAACTCCATCTCCAGCTGAGATGGAGCCAGCAAACTGCTTTTCTGTGGGACACCTCCCTGCCCATGCTGTTGTATTAGCTTATTCCCCAAGCTTATTTGGGGGCAGAGAGGCTTGCAGTGGTTTTGTTTATCATCTTTAATTACAGGTGGGCTAACTTTATGGTATCAGTACCTGTAAGCACCAATGGGTAGCATTCAAATGTCCATGTCATTCTTAGCTCCATTGTTTGATTACTTTGAAGCATTACAGGCAGGGCACATGGAGAATTTTAGAAGAGTATCTTTTCAGATGCAAATGGATATTTAAATCAGAAGAAGTTGATGCACATTTGATAGCAGTGTCCTTCCAGAATGAAAAAATTTATCACCTATTCAATTCTAAAGGAACAATAGACCTGCTCCCTCAGCTGGCCAAAATCATTGTCCTGCTTTGGGCTTTAGTGACCCTCTGACATTAATGATCTAACCCAGCATTGTTCCTGTATCTGAGGAAGAGAGTAATGAAGCCACGTTTCGTGGGTTTATTTTAAGGGCATGAGAAATAGAAGGGGCCAGATTCTGCTTCAGTTTGTGCCACTTTAAGCCCGAAAGAGATGAATTAAAAACCGGAAGTAATTTTAAGCGGAGCAGTCGTGTTAGTCCACAGTAACACTTCCTAGCCAGAAGCTTAAAACCAATGACAGAAAAAGATTGAATCATAAGAATTTCTGAATAGTTTCATTGTGTGTTAGCACAATGCATGAGATGTTCTGGGCAAGGAAATAGGTTGTATGGAGTTTTGAATAGGAAAAAAACCCCTTGTGTAGTTAACCCTTTACAGTCTGCAGACATGAGGAAGTGTCACAGCAGTTGTAGGCAGGAAAATTCAGGATGGGCTGTCACCAGACAAGTGCATCTGGCCCTTGCATGTCTGGCAAGCCAGTCCTTTTGGGGAATGTTTTATTATTCATGGTTTATCTGCAAAATAGTTCTTTTCACATCAGGTTCAGCTTTGTTTATCACTTTTTTGTGTGGATTTATTGAATTAAAAGACTCATCTAAGAAGAAAATGGTTTTGTTGTAACCTTTAGTATTCATTTTTCTTGTATGTCTTAGAAGAATCATTAATTACTCAGGGTCTGTTGGAACTGAAGTACTTTGGGAGACAGTTAACCAATGCCTCTTCAGTGGAAAGGAGGTTGGTTGACAGATCAAAGTGCATTTTCCCCTAAATAGGGAGCAAAAGATTTTATTTGAGCTACCCATATGACCGTACAGAGAGGATGTCTCTTCCTGGGAGTCAAGGCCGATTTTGGATTCATTGAACCTTTATAAAGTGCATCTCATTATAGTGGCTTTCCTTTGTTAAATTGCTAGAATGCTTTGTTTTGCTTGGTTTTAGTAGTTTTCCTCAGGTTGTTCCAGAGTCGAAGGTAAATGATACTGTGTCACCCACAAATATCTGTTTAAACTATTTGGATTTTGAATGAAGATGTTTCATAAACCCCAAGGTACTAAGAGCATGGAAGGATGTCTATTGA
The DNA here is from genome assembly GCA_004320125.1 of Scolopax mira. Taxonomy (NCBI): domain Eukaryota; kingdom Metazoa; phylum Chordata; class Aves; order Charadriiformes; family Scolopacidae; genus Scolopax; species Scolopax mira. The sequence goes on along the minus strand of BJBW01007118.1, from coordinate 39,166 downwards.
TTAATTTCTTACATAAATGTTTTATATATTTGTCATATAAATACTTTTCTAAACATCAGTACTGTCTGTTTAGACCATTACTTATTGTTCACAGCTCTTGGGTAAATAAGCATTAATTCCCACCCTTTCTTTCCCAGCTTCTCCTTTATCTTGTTTCCAGACAGTTTTCCTGTCTTCTTTCATATTGCTGCCTGCGGTATTTTTCTCTTTTGGTTTGTATCATTTATTTCCCTCTTCCTCAATTGGAAATGGTGACTACTCAGTTTTTCCTAGATAGTTAATTTCCATATTTGATGCAGGTATTTCCCTGTTCTGCCTTGATTATATTGCACATGTGATGGTGCTTGTAGTAGCTGTTACCTCTTGTGTGGTTGTTCAGCAGTACCTGCAGGTATGTCCTTCTTTTTTTTAGACTCATTCATTGTCTATTGGCCCTGGCTGAGAGATAGGAGCTCTCACTGAAGCTATTAAAAGAAAAGTTTGTTAAGAGGCAAAGAAAAGAGTAGTTTGCAATTGGTAAATGAAGCAGTGGTTGCTGAAGAAGACTGAAGGCAGTACAGTTGTTGGCAGTTGCGATTCCTCTCCTTTGCCAAAAGGACTCCTCTCCTTTTGGCAACTTCTGTAGATGCTATCAGATGGCATTCTAGGTACACCGGCTGTCTTGGGGTGATGGGGATCTCCCGTGCACCTACTGTCTGCTCCTGGCCTGGCTTGGCCTGTGGGAGGTGAGGAGAGCACAGCTCGGAGCCAACCTGTGCTGCAGATGGCAGGGGAGCTGAAGCAGCCCCTCTCAGACCAGTAAGACCCAGTGGGCCAGGCCTGCAACTTCCTGTTTCTTTGTGGTTTTCTTCTGAATAGTGTGGTTAATATTTTCAGACTTATTTATGTAGTTTGGTCCATAATGATAAATATGCTTTTTTTACAGAAGCCATTTGTAGCACAATGGTTATGTTGCAGTTTTATTTCTGAAGACTTCAGGGATTCTTTCTGGGCCATATGACTCACAACTTTGAAGTCACTGAGCAAAGGGTCAAGCCCTTCTTCGCTCAATAGATGCTTTCAGCTCCAAGTGCTACTGGTACATTGGGGGCTAAAAATCTTGTCTATTGAAACAGCTGTAGCTTCAAAATGTCGTGAAGCTGCATTAACGCTTCATTTCCTGCAGTGAATCATTTTGCTTATGAAAGTACAAAAGCTAGAGACATTTGGGGGAGGGAAAAAAAAAATAGAAATAAACCCTCTGTGCTCTGGAATGGATTTCCCCCCCTCCCCCACCATTGGATAACTTTATCCCATCACAGCAGTAAAACGCAGTGGTATGGAATAATTATGTGTTCCTAAGCCTTTCCAATTGATCTACTGTTGTGAAAATATATTCAGTAAATTCACCTGAGTGACTTTGGACAGCAAAACACAAGGACATTATGAATAAAAGAAATATTTATTTGCTTGCTATAATGGAGTGTTGTGACCACAGGAACATCGTTGTCAACCTCTATTCTAGATTAGAGTAGGTTTGTTGTCAGAAAAATGTGTGTATTGTTCAGAAGGTTACTGCAAAAATATCTTGTGGGGCTTCATATTTATTCCCTCCCTCTACTTTCTGGTCTTAAAATTTAATTTTGGGTTGGAAAATCAAGCTCTTTTCTTCCTGTTACTGTAAGCAGGAAGGCGATTTTTTTTCTGAGAGAAAACAAATGGCAATTTTGCTGGGTGAGGAAAAGGGAAAAATAAAGCCTAGCTCTCTCCTCTTGATTGGCTTTCTGGTACAACTCATATTTAAAATATAATTTAGTTTTAAAAATATTCTGATTTAAGGGAGCAGATGCTTGGAAAAAATAATGTGCCATTATTAATTATTTGCTTCTATCAGTAGCTGCATTTTGAATCACCACTGTCTTCCCCAGGCTGTATTAGCTCTGTGAACAATGAAAACAGAAAAATGCAATGTCATAGATAAAAAGTATACTCATTAGTATTCCCCTGTTTTCCTCCAAGTATTCATCTTCTGCATTTGTCAGCCATACTTTAAAATATGAGGTAAAAATTGTGTGAGTGTTTGTCAAATGGGGACATAGGAGTTAGGAAATGCTGTAATGAAAAGTTATTTCGATACATAAGATAATATATATGCTATGTCTTGCACACTGTTTGATGTTATTAAGACATTATTGCAGAATTAACAGATTTTGGAAAGACACTATGTAACAGCCAATGAATTTGATGTATTGCAAATAAGGTCATCTTGTTATACAGCTAGAAGTAATAAATTTGTACTGCTCAGAGTTGTTTTTCTATATACATTTTTCCTTCAGTGACATTTGAATCTTTTTCTTTGTGTCTTAAAACAACAAAAGAACTTACTGTAAGAGCTCAGAGACAATGAAAATAGAAGGAAAACTAAGAAAAGAGAGGAGGCAAAGAACGTAGCAGAGGAGAATGCTCATTCAAAAAAATATTTTTCTGTATTTTAATTTCAAGAGTATAATTTTAACAGGAGTCTGTAACCTGCCAAGATACAGAGTTGCCTAAACAGAGGAAAGGAAATTGTGCATTCCATCTATCTGCCTCCCTCTTTTTGATTTCACTACAGAGAAATGATAGGATGTGGAAAGTTTTCGGAAAAGGAGAAAAAAACCCAAAACAACTCTGGAGGAAAAAAAGAGAAGACCTATAGGTTTTGTCAACATAATTAAATAAAATCTCCAACCCTCTCTTCCAAAATATCCCCCCCTTTCATATTTTTAATTACAGAGAAGTTCTTTTTTGTCTACAAACACTTACTTAGGAAAAAATTGACTAGTTCTACTTGTTAAATTATTATGGTAGAAGTGAGAACATCTAGCGTGTTTCTGAATGGTGCGACAACTATAATTACCCACACAGGGAATAATTTTTGAGAGTAGAGGGATCTTCCATCCAGGTGTCAAAGAAGCAGCAAGATCAAGTGGCTGCAAAGTGAAGCTGGACAAATTCAGAGGGTAGAAGCACAGGTTTTTAACAGGGTGTTATCTATTATGAATGTCTCATGAGGGAATGCTGCTCTATCTCCATCTCTTGATGTCTCAGGCTGGTAGGGCGGCTTTCTGAAAGACGTGAAGGAACTGGAAGATTTCTGGGATTTATATGCTTCAGTCTGTCAGGGGCGAAGTCAGATGAGATATCACAGCAGTCCTTCTGGTCTTCAAGTCAGAATCTATGAAACATATTCTCAGGCAGCTTTGAGAGTCTCTCCTCTATGGCTGTGAGATTCACATTACATGCTGAGCCAGAGGAGCCAGAAGCGTTGCAGAGAAAGGCTTATCTGACCATTTCAAGGGGACGGTTCAGAAGACCTGCATAATCCAGTTCAGTATGTGGGACAGCCAGGGCTGCCATGTCATCTTCTGTCAACCATTTGACAGCTGTGTGTGTTGGCTTGTAAATGCATGCAGCTGGGCATCCTCATTGCTCCTCTGCATGTGCCTCTCTCCTCTCTTTTCTAATTCCCACCTCATCCCCAACCATCCAGTAAAAGCACAGCAGTGTCTTAATGTCCCCTCAGCACCTGAAGAATGTATTGATTATATTGCTGCAACCTACTTTTTGAAGAAACCTTCATTTGGGAAAAGGAAATTTTGAGCCCAACAGTACTTGATCTCTTCTGTAGCTTTTACCATGAATGCTAATTGCAGAGCCAGGGAGAAGAGGAAAGGTATTTCTGTGAGCTGATGGGCAGCTCTTTACTGATAAGTAAGGGGTGTTCTGCTGAGAGCTGAGGTCAGCACTGGAGGAGGTACATTTTTCACCTGGTTTTAATGCTGTGTGGAGTTGGATGTGTTGTTGCTAGCACTGCTGTCTGTACAGAAATGTTACTGTGCAGGTCACATCGTGTAATTTCAGGCAAAGAATGGGTGGAAGAGTCAGATGTAGCTGCCATCATTAGTTAATGAGTTGTTAGCAGCATGAAAGCAAAGATATTGACCAGATGGTGAACATTCTCTGAGTGAATGAGGTGTGTTGACCCTGGCTGGACAGCATGTGCCCACCTGCTAGAGAAAATATAAATGAGAAGCTTGTGGGTTGTGATAAGGACAGGGAGATCACTTAGCAATTATCATCATGGGTAAAACATACTCAACTTGGGGAAAATTAGTTTAGTTTATTACCAATCAAATCAGAGGAGGATAATGAGGAAAAAAAAAGAAATAATCTTAAATCACCTTCCCCCTACCCCTCCCTTCTTCCTGGGCTCAACTTCACTCCTGAATTCTCTATGTCCTTCCCCTGAGCAGCACAGGGCGACGGGAATGGGGTTTGTGGTCAGTTCATCACACCTTGTTTCTGCTGCACTTTCCTCCTCAAGGGGAGGACTCTTCACACCCTTCCACCCCTTCAGTATGGGGTCCCTCCCATGGGAGACAGTCCTCTGGCTCCTGGTTTGCCTGAACTTGTGCCCGTGTGATGGAGTAGCCAGGGTAGTGTGCTGTCTACAAGGTCCGAGTTGTCCCAAGAAGAGAAGAAAAGGAGTTGGGTAGAGCTGTGATGGTGCCTTTGTGCCTGCTCAGGCCTCTTGGGAGGAGATGGGAGACCTTTTAGTGGCTGAATTTTTGTTATCCCTGGGGACAAGTGGAAAGTAGCATCAGATTAAATTGCATGCACCAAAAGAATTCATTCATTCGTCAAATCTTCATCCGTCAGAGGGTTTGTGTAGGATTAGTCAGCATCAATACAGGGCAATTAGGAGTTAAATTATTTTCTCAGTTTCAAAAAGGAGTGGAATCGGAGCCAGGATTTGAAGCCATTGTTTGAGGCCAGGTCCTGTAGTTGGACAATGAGGCTCGGTCTCTTTTCATGGGGTACAGAGCAGCGGGGTAGAAACATCTATTATTTTGTAATATACAAATATCAGAATATCTACACAATTAATTTGTGGCATTGATCCTTCAGAAGCTGCATTTGAGACCTCTGTGGACTAGAGGATTCAGACCTTAGTAGATTTTATGCTTCCTAATTTTTGTAATTACGTTTTCACTGCTTCAGATTTCCCCCCTGAAATACCAACATTTGATATACTTTCTCCATCTGTCTCTGTCCGGATTCAAATAGTTTGTGAGGTAAATTTAATCTCTCTGTTGTATGGTTACATTCAGCAGCTTGTTGGCATTTCCACCCCGAGCCGTGTTACGGAGTCTTTCTAACTCATCTGTGTACTAGGGAAATTTGGGCTTAAATGACTAAGATGTGAGTGGTTTTCCCTCCTGTTGCTTATGGGCAATTAAAATAAATTGGTATGGAATGCATTTTTAAGTTTGAGGAAGACCTAATGTTTAGGCAGGGAATTGTTTAGGAGGTTGTTTTTTTGCTGCTTACGCTTAAATAAAGCCTGCCTCATTAGTGCACTTTGCAGTTATTGTTAATTAGTCCATGGAAAACAAAGCAAGGAGATTGCCTAATTTTCTTCTAAATCTCACCTTTTTCAAACTGGTGTTATTCCAGCACCTCTAATAGAACTACTGTAGATTTATAGTCAATGACTACTGTGCCATGCTGAATAATGCTCTCCCATGTTCCTTGCTTGGTAAAACCTGAACTCTACAATCTTCAGCTGCACCGAGTAGCATCTCGAGCCAAACAATTCTCCCTGTGTACTCCGGGCATCTATATGTTATTCAAGGTATTTACATGTAGGGTGATCAAGAGTAATAAAACACCTTTGGACTCTGGAGGGTCCTGCAGGCTCGGAAGGCTGGTTGTCGGCAATCACATTCTGAAGCTGCATTTCTTGATTTGCTTTGTGCTCTCCCTTCCTTATGTTTCCTTATAAGATAAATCTCCCATGTTCAGCATCAGATGAAATGTTGACTCATCTGAAAACATTGGGGACAGCATTTGACTCCAGATCTTTCCACTCCTGCTTTCCTCTGCCCCAGGAAGGATTAGGCATAGTCACTCTGAACAAGAGCTGAAGATGAGCTCTTCCTTTCCACTCCAGTTCCACAGGATGCTTGTTTGGGAATAGTCCTGATCTTGTCAGAAATGTTTACTGTATACACTTTTGGTCTTACTCAAGCATAAATAATACTTTTTTTTTTTTTTTCAGTTGTCAGGGTCAGTTGCATGCACTTAGTGTAATCCAATATCCAGAGGAATAGGAAAAGTCTCCAAAGTGCTTCTGGCTTTTCAAGAACTTAAAGCTTTGAAAATTAACGTTTGGCAGAAGTTTAATGTGAAGAGCCTGAGTAGAAAATAACAATTATTGCTTATCTACTGTCATTGTTTTTGTGTTTGTTCAGTGTTAGTTTGGCAGTAAGTAATGCGCTGGGATTTTTTTTTAATGCTTATTTTATTATATTGTGGTACACAGAATAATTGCAAAAGTACACTTGTTTGTTTTCCATTTCAGGAGAGAGGTTCTTGTTTTATTGGAATGATGGGATACTTGTCAAAATGAAAAACTAAAACTGTATATAGGCTGGGACCAGAAACCCAATCCTCATCTTGCTTACAGTGGTCGAGCCTTTGCTGTGAGTCTCTGTTAAGCTCTGTACATCTAGTGGATCCAGGGCATTGCAGCTGTGTACAGAACTTTTGAAGAAAAAAGGGGTAGTGACTTCCACGGTGGTCTTCCAGATTTACCAAGGTATTGGTTGGTTTGATTGACACAGTCCTTTTATCAAACTCACAGAATTTACAGATAATTACACATGCAGAATACAGGCTGCGGCGTACTGGATTTGTGCTTGACTAGTTCTGTTTTATGAGGGAGTAGAAACTAGTGGCTGAATTAAAACAACAGAACCTCTGAAGAGGTCTTCAGTAACTTAAAATTACTAAGTTTGTAGTATAGGTCTGCTTTATGCTGTGTATTTTTTCCATCAAATAAGTGGCAACTTCACATGATACTTAACAGGTAAACTGTGTTAAAGAAGATACCTCCTTAAATTATGAAGCAGAAATGAAGAAAACTGTATTGGTGCTGTTGCCTCAGCTCAGCTGCGGTTTTTCCCTGCAGATGGAGAAATGTTACTCTGTGACCTCCTGGAGAGAGCAGTTGTCGTTAAGATACTTAAATTCAATATGGCTTAAATCAAGGTAGAGACAGTATGCAAAAAACCACACAAAGTGTATCTGCTGCTGCTGTTGCCACTAAATAGCTTTATACTTTACATGACAGCAAGTCCAACAATTCTGACAAAAAAAGTTACTTTTACGACATATTAAAAGTGATCAACATCTTGCATTTAAGTAACTTGAATACAGCTTGTATGTGTGTGGAACAGACTGATGCCGAAAAACCCAAAGCTGTGCAAGCCTTACCTTAGTTTCTTACTGAATTGTTTTCCACTTTAATCTTGAAGGCTGACATATTTTTGTCATGAATATCTCTGTTGTAACAAAATATTTCAGAAACAGGTTCTAACTTGATTTTGGGAACTTTACTACACGTATTTCTTGGCTTTGATGCTTTAGGTGAAGCCTAAACTGCAGATAGGTCAAAAATAAATAAGAGGTATTAACTGTCCATTAATATTAATGTTGCATATGGCAATTACTGGGGAGTCCAGTAACAGCCACGACTGCTGGGGTTTGTGGTGGAATAGGAAGCTCAAACCAAGAGATTCTCTGGCTTTGTTCGGTCAAGGTCAGGGTAACACTTTTTGAGGTCTGCTGGATTGCTGCGGGAAAGTGGAACTGGGCTCATCATTGAAATCTTTGTGGCACAGATGGGACTCGGGAGAGGTTTGGAAGAGCTCAGAGACCAACACAGAGGTGGCCTCAGTGAAGGAAAAGCCAATGGGGTGGTATGAGGAAGCTTTTGCCTGCTCTGTATGCACTTCCAATTTGTCCTACTTCATTTATTAGTATCAATATGAGGTTACATATATATTGCATTTAAATAAGACATTATTCAGCTTTTTCTGGGCATTTTATTTCTAAATGTATGCTTTCTGCCTGTGACAAATGCCAGGAGCTGGCAGCCTAAAAGGAGAGGTAGCAAGAGGTGGGGGAGGTCGGAAAAGAAAAGACAAGAATTTTCCTTCATCGTGAAGAGAAAGATCAATAATTCCTTTGATCTTTGCATTTTTGCAAATGATTTGACACAGATCACTGGTGACTGGAGCATACGAAAGCCATGTGGTCACTTCACACGGAAGATCAATATGGAAGTAAATGGAAAGCAGACAAAAGCAATACGAATAACTGCTTTTCTTGAATACTTGTCTGCTTCTTGCCAACTGCACGCTATAGGTGGCTTTTAGGGATTGATGAATGAACATAATTTTTGTGGTTTCATGTGTGGGAGATTAAGCTACAATGATAAAATCCAACCTAATAATTTTTCTCCAGTTAAGCTCCAGCAAGGTTAGGTGTACTGGTATGTGCCAACCATCATCTCATCAGGACTGGTATTCTTCTAGGGATCAGTGGTGGGAGATAGGAGCATAGACTGAATTCAGTGTTTTCAATTCTTTTTGACCCTCCTCATTAGATTTCTGTTGTGTTCAGTGGTTTGCAAGTGCCCTCCTTGCCATTTTCTCAGTGTGCATACGTGGCTGAGTGAAGCCGAGAGGTGAAAATGAACTCTACATCCTCCCCCACACGCATTTTCTTCTATCTCATGTTTCTTTCTCATCTATTTTACTTTTATTGATTAATCTATTTTGCTTTTATTAATTATCCTTCTAATGCTATATGACTTCAGGGAATGAAATTTACATTGAAGGCATTTGAGAATTTGGCTAAAGAGGTAAGGAGTCTGATGTGGTGAATATGCAGGTTGAAGACACGCGTGTGGCAGACATTTCTTCTGCTGCTGCTGAGCCCAGCTCCTCAGCTTTTGTTTATATCCAAAATCCAAACTCAGATCTGACTTGGCAAAGAGCCCCTAAGTCTGGAGTAGGCTGACTTAAAACCTCAGGACAGAAATCTTTGTGGTTTCCTATCAGCTACAGTTTTGAAATGTAAATAAGGTAGTATTGATTTTGTGCGTGTGTGAATGTGTGCATACCTACGTACTTCCTTCCCCCACCAACCAAGTGTTTTAGAGTTCTCTTTTCTGTAATTTTTCTTTCCTTTGATTTTGTCCCAGGCCTTTCTGCCGTTCCCAACACACATAGGATGCTATGGAATAAAAATCCATGTAGAGGTAAGCAGGCTAAGCCAGCAGTCTGTTCTTTACCTGCCACGTGTGCAGATGCACAGACCGTTTGAAGGTGCTCTAGTTTGAGAAGAAAGTCAGCTTCAAAGAAAAGACAGTGTTTGAGAAATAAAACTCAGGCTTTCAAGGACTGGGACAGAGGTTGGATGCCATTTGGATTTTTGTTCAGCTTATCCTTTCTAAAATTTCAAATTTTAGGTAAAAACCGTGTTTCTCCCAGAACTCCAGCTACTTTAAAGTCATTCTGGCTGCAAAAGTTTCACAGCTTGGGCTGAAGTTACTGATACGATGGAAACTGCTGTGGGTTTTGAGATCTTCTAGCCAAAAGGCTCTTGTTCTTTAATAATTGAAATGGAGATTTAAAAGCAAGCCATGGGAAAGAATGTGTAATGTTTTTTAAAACTCTAGGAATTTCATACTTTCTAAATTTTTAAAGATGGTGTGTTTTATTGTTAACAAACACCATACAGCATTCAGAAGAACCCATTTTACTATTTTTGTAATTAGTTACTTTAATACTGGTGACATGTTGGAATTTATGTTCTCCCATAAATTAGTTCCATGTCTGTTACAGAAACAAATTGAGAAACCATTGTGTATAGGTTTGCAGCCTAAATATAAAAGTATTAGCAGTAGGTGAAGGAATCATAGTATCTCCCTTTTGCAAATACGGAGTATAGGCACCGGGAAATACAACGGTTGGAACTTACAGATTCTACATCTGTCCAGGGTCTGGATCCGTGGCAACAGAGCCTGCATTTTGCAAGATCTCTGAAAATATGAATCTGTTTTATTTGACTGTGCCTGCTAATTAACGGGTCCAAATCATTTAAAAAAATTATAAAATTTAAATAATTAAAAATTTATAAAAAAGAAAATAAATATAATTAAAAATATAAAATAAATATTTTAATAAAGAAATAGATATTTATAATAAAATAAAACTAATATTTTATATTATATAAAATAAAATATTTAAAAACTTATAAAATATAAAAAATTTATTAAAAATGACTTTAAAAAAATTTAAAAAAATATTTAAAAACCCCCTCGATGTAAGTTAACGGTCAGTATTCTGACCCCCCAGAACTGATAAGTAGTGGATGCCACAGAATTTCTCTGGCATTCCCAAGCCAAACATCCCAAAGAGGGATTATAAGGCTAATTTAGGAATTCTTTTGCTTTCACAGTGATTCCTTGCTGAGTTTTCACCACTGAGATACGATCAGAATCAGTCTTCAATATTAAATGCCATTGTTTAATTAGACATCAGTTATGTGAAAAACTGCAAGCTGCTACATGTTTACATGTGATCAAAACAGCTATAAAATTCCACCACTGTTCTAAATAAAAAATAAAGTTTCATGTGTTAGTGTTGAGTTTGTCCAGGTTTAGTCTGTGAAAACAGTGGAGTTTGGTTCCCGTGTAACCTTAGAACTAAAACACATAGTATTATAGTCTCATAAATGTGTTTTTCTTATAGTTTCTATTTAATTGTTTTTATTTATTCCTATTTGTATGCAAAAACCTATCATGACTATACTGTTAGCATTGTTAATACCTTCATTGATCTCAAAGTCAGATTTTAATACAACAGTTTCTGCTTGCTAATATATATTTCAGTAAGTTTGTTTTAAGGTGAAGCAAATCTATCTTTCTGAGTGCAGTTTTCCTTTTTATTTAATCATCTTTTACTGTGTACCAGGAGTTGTCAGAGTGCTGCTTCTTGCACTAAATATTTAGTTCATTTCCTTCTGTATTACAAAGCCACTTTCTGTAACAGGATTGCCATTTACTTCCACAGCACAGAAATGTTCTGTATCATTATCAAAGTAACCACCCGGAGTGCTCTAAGTAATGCTTGAACAGGGAACAAAACACTTCTCTTTATTACAGATTTTTTGAATGCAAAGTAGCTGCACGTCAATTTAAAATAACTATTCACTTCAGTGGAGTTGCTCAAGATTTATACTTGTGTAATTGAGAGCAAAACGTAGCTTCGTGTATACATCTTCTAATAATGCAGCAATATCGTGTGAGAAGTAAATCTGAACTTTATTGCTGTCTAATAAATTATCTGGTAAGCACTATAATTAAACTACAAACCAGTTCATTAGATGCGGGCAGTATCACTAGATTGGTTCTAATATAAGGTAGGCAGTTGCAGAATGAGAGTGGCTGATTGTGAATATTATTGCTGTGACAGCAACAGTTAATTCAAATAATGATGGAACTTTAATAGATGAGGTTGTGTGACAGAATTAGCAAAGGCAGATCTGCTGAATAATTGGTTCTTTCTTGGTACAGTAAGTCAAGTCATTGATTTCTATTCTCTCCCTTCTCCTCCTTCCTCTTACGCTTGTAATCATCAATCTGCTCAGCTGTGTGCAATGCCCTGAGATTTAACTACAGCTGTGGCTAAAGTTCAGCGCCTCTGGGAAGGGGCCGGGCCTGGCAGGAGAAACCTGGCCAGAGCAAATCCATCTCTGGAGCCAGCAGGAGCCGTGGGCTGTGAAACACGGCGAGGGAGGGCACTCGGCTGGTAAGAGCAACACTGGGCTTGGGACAAACCCAGGGGTTCTGCCACGAGCCTGCTGAGCTCTACCTGCTCCTCATTTAAAAAAAAAAAAAAAGATCAGGCACTATTTCGTGCTGGCCTTCTCTCTTACAGTGTGAATATTCACACATTTTTATCTACACAAGCCAAAGTGTGCATGAATATGAGCTCATGAATTACCTCTGTGAGAACACGCGTGCTACAGTGTTTTCAAAACTCTAATGCCATAATTTCTCAGCAAATGCTTTCAGGGTGTGTAGCATGATCTAGTACATAATCCTGTTTAATGTATTTTTTTTAATAACACCCGACTGTGGGTTGTACTGCCAGATTCAAATGGATAACGGTTGTCTTAATAGGCATTTTAAGGAGAAATTAAAGACGTGAACTACAAGACTGGAGGCAGCAGGTTAAAATGTGACTTGATAGGCAGGTGTCCAAAGATCAGATGTAGCTCCAGATTCTGTATTAGAATAAATCCATTTTCTTATACAGTAACATTTTTCAGTTTAGAGTTGGAGCTATATTTAGTACCTCAAGGGCCCTGCTTTGATTTTATTTTAGCAAGCTGAAAGCCTTGATTGGACCTGGGTGTTAACTTGCCATCACTTGAAGGAAGTGTTACATAGATTCATCAATACTCATTTTCCTGTGCCTTGACTACCTGACGTGTTCCACAGCAGATGGGGGGGTAACAGCTCCCTGCTGCTGATGCCACTGCGGTCTCTACTTTCACACACAGATTCTGGGTTTTAATGCCATATAACTGCATTTAGGAGTTCAGTAATTTGGGACATCTACTTCGCAAACTCTTGACAGTGCTGAAACAAGGCCCTTTGAATAATTCTTAAAAATAACATTTTTCATAGGTCTCCACATACTGGAGTGACAGGTACAGGCCATGCAGGTACAAAGAAAACTGTTCCTTTTCTATGTGCTCTGTTATTATATTCTCTGGATTCAAGCATGTTTCCACCTGGATTCTAGAATTTGTCTGATTTTGGGTTAACATTTGTTTAAAAACAAATTTTATAGAATAACAAAGCATTGACCCAAACTATGGACTTAAATGTCCATAGAGCTTGAGGAGAGATAGAAATTATTTTGATAATATACGCATTTTGCTTTGTTTTTTACTAATGTGCAATTTTTTATTGGATTCTGGGGAGTTGAGAAAGTCAGGAATTTTAATTTTCAGTCTGTAGGATTCTTGCAGATGCTTTGCAAATAGTTTAATACTCCGAGAACTCTGGATGGATCTTTTACCAAAATCCAGGAGATATTCTCCTGCTTTTTCTGATAAAGCAGGCAGTCTTTGCCTGGTATCCTGTGAACCAGGATCTAGACAGCATAATGAAATACGTGCTGCTCTATTGTACTCTTTAGTGATTGGGTAACATTTAAAATAATTTCAAGATGGTAAGCCTAGTTGCAGTTCATTATTACGGTCCTTGTCCTACAGAGAGACAAGATTAGGTACAGCAGACTAACAGCTCAAAACCTTGTTTAAATATTATAAACCCGAATATTTTTCTAAATCTGTAACTTTATGCCTCAATTCTGAGAATTAGGCATATATTAGCTATATTGTGTGCAGGCTTCTGTCGCTCTTCTTTCCCACCCAAGGCAGGTTTCTAAACTACAATGATTTTTGTTTCATAGTAGTTGGTAATATCCCTAAGACAATCTGCTATATACTCTTTTATAGCATGCTACTAGATAAATTCAGCTTTGACTCTGAACATTTGCATTGATAAAACATCAACTGCTGCTTATACAGGTGCTAAATAAATAGCAAACATTTCGCTTTCCAACTTCTCCCTTATGGACCTTTTTTTAGCAGCAGTGACTGCAGCATCCAGTTGAGAAGTGTTGCTGGGTACCACTGGCACCCTGTTTTTATAGTTTACATAGAAATGTTAGACACCTCTTGGTTCCAAATTCTCTTCCTGTTTCCAGTTCTGCATGTGATAAAAGCTCTTCTAGAAAAGAGCAGGTGTTCAGTTTTCTTGTGGAAGTCATGGATTTGCCTACACTTCCTCTAGGTTTAGTGTTTTCCTTCTGGAACGATAACAAATGTAAATTTATGGACAAGTAGCTCTGGCACCGCTCACTTTTTATGGCATTGTCAGTACTTGTGGAGCAGAAATCCACAGACTCTCATAAAAAATATGTAGCTTTCCTGGCTTATTTGCAGGTGTACCAATTTAAAATTGTAGATTTGCTGTTTGCACTACTGAAATTATGGAACGGTGTGTTATATACAAGCCTTACAGCAAATGACTAACAGGCAGTTCCTGAAGGATTTTTAAATTTAATTCAACATTTCCTGACTGGATTAGCTTTCGTCTCCTATGTCAGTATAATGCAGGTTCCCCTATAAAGTTGAATATAAAATAATATGATTTAAAGAATAACGTGGATAGTTGCTGTTTGACTCTGCTAATTATTATGATTGTTAATCCTTAAAGATCCAAGAAGCTATGTGAAACTAATTGGGTATTTTAGAGCTCTGCTATGTTTATCTAGCAGTTTAAGTGCTTCTAAATTTAGTTTGAAATTTACTTTTATTCAAGAATGGGTAAATAGAAATGGATGTATTTAAATGAATGCATAGTATTCCATGCACAACTGTATATTGTTTTAAAACCAGTTACATCAATTTAAATTGCATTTGAATGTTTACTTATGGAAATTGCACCTACCTGAGTCCTTTTTATTTTTTTAAGGACGACGGCATGGGGTTCAATAATGCACTTTGAAATTATATTATTTATGGTATGGACACAACTGAGTATGGAGTGACTCTAATTGGAAGGTAAAGCAAATTGATTTTAACTGCCTGTAGAGATGCTTAATATAAGTACCCACACAGTATGGCTGGTAAGTGGTAACTTCTTAAGTCTTTGTAACTCCATGACTCTCAGTGAAGTGCCCGTATCTTCACGAGAAACTAAGGGCTCAGACTTATAATCAGTTTATTACAGCTTACTAAATTACCACGCATCATCTGAGGCACAGCAGTGAAAGCCCAGCCACATAATCTACCTTAAATCTCAGTGTAAGAGGTTTGAGCTGCGTGGGATTACCTGGCTGTGGGCTAAGAGTGTGCATGAGGATCACAGAGTTGTGGTAACGCGCAATTGAGACAATAATGAATAGTGTGTAGGAGTGTTTCTATGTTTTTCCTTGTGCATTAATAATCCTCAATGGATTACAGCCACCAGTTTGTAAATGAAGAATCTGTAGTAGAACTGTTCCTGTGGTACTCTCCAAATCCCATAAATTAATTACATAGGTATTAATTTGAATTTTCTTTGCAAATCTCATAAAGCCCATGTTTAGAAGTTTAAATTATATACCTTGATGTTTTTAAAAAATGTTGAACTTTCTAGGGCTCCACTTATTGTAATCAAATCACTGAAAGTTGCTGCAGATTGAGCACTTAAAAAATAAGCCATATGTTTAGGCTCTTTAATGCAATGTGTGAGCCTAGTTTTACCACCCTCAAGATATGGTCCAAATTCTCTTACATTAATATGATAACTTCCATTTATCTTAAAGCTATTAACTCAATCTGTAATTGACTCTGAGCTGTTACTGAATATTTAAAAATACCTTTTTTTTAAAAAAAAAAAACCACCCCACAACCCACCTCATACTGCAGTGGAAGGTCTGCTGAAGAGGTATTCACATAGAGTAATCAGCTCTGTGTGGCTGTACAAAACAAACCAGGGACTTGGGTTAGAAAGAATTGTTCAGGGACTGAAGTCTGTACAATGCAGGTCAGCAGGTGGAAATGCCGACTCTCTGTAATCGGTAGCATTTCTGTTATTTACAGATGTAACATCTCCTCTGAATTCTGCTAAAAGATTTCACTGAATTTTTTAGAGTTGGAAGGGACCATAGAGATCATCTAGTCCAACTCCCCCACCGAAGCAAGATTGCCCAGAGCTCCATAGCTAGAGCGTGTCACTCAGGACTCCATCCAGGTGGGTCTCGAACATCTCCAAAGAAGGGGACTCCACGACCTCCCTGGGCAGCCTGTGCCAGGGCTCCGTCACCCTCACTATGAAGCAGTTTTTCCTCATATTTGAGGTTCCTTAAGTTGGAACCTCCTATGTTCCAACTTAAGCCCATTACCCCTCGTCCTCTCGCTGGCAACCACGTTTGAGTTGGGCTCCTCTCTGCAAAGTGAAAGTGTGCCAGCAGTGTCAAAAAATAGTCTAAAGTATGTTTGTTAACACAGTGCTTAATTTGAAAAAGAAAAAAGAATAGGGATGTCAGGAGTGCGGGCATCCTCCCTGCAGGAGGATGGACTTGAATCCAGTCATTTTACCCAGCCCAAGCTGGTGTAGAGTGTTGTTATTTTCCCAGTTGACTGGGTGGTTTGAAGTAGGCATCAAGACCATAGTAGAATTAGAATCCTAGAATGGTTAGTGTTGGAAGAGACCTTGAAGATCATTGAGTTCTAACTCCCCTGCCAAGGGGAGGCACAGCTCCCACTAGAGCAGGTTGCTCAAAGCCCCATCCAGCCTGGCCTTGAGAACTTCCAGGGATGGGGCATCCACAGCTTCTCTGGGCAACCTGTTCCAGTGTCTCATAGTAAAGAATCCCTTTCTAGTATCTAACCTAAATCTCCCCTCTTTCAATTTAAAACCATTTCCTTTCATCCTATCGCTTCACTCCCTGATAAAGACTCCCTCCCCATTTCTCCTGTAGGCCCCCCTTCAGGTACTGGAAGGCCATGACAAGGTCTCCCTGGAGCCTTCTCCAGGCTGTCTCAGCCTGTCCTCATAGGAGAGGTGCTCCAGCCCTCTGATCATTCTCATGGTCCTCCACTGGACGCATTTCAACAGGTCTATGTCCTTCTTGTGTTGAAGACACAGGAAGTTGACAATTCTTCCTGCATGTGCATTATCTTTCCTTACAAAGCTGTGCAATCTGGTGATGCCAGACAAGCTGTGGGAGCCAAACCCAGCTCTCTTCTGTTCAACACCCTTGAGGTAAGCTCCCAGGCTCACAGCTGGGCAGGCTAGACCCGCTCTGTTGGTAGTCTGGGGACATCAGGCTTCACACCATCACTCCGTCATCTCTGTCTGTCTGGGTCTCTGGTGTCCTGTCTCTCAGAGTGTATGGGAAAGCACATAAGTAGAAATCTAGAGCACTCTTCTGAGACTTAAACAATTTAGGACAATGCTTAGGTTTTATATTTCTTTGATTAATTTTCTTTCAAAATCCAAATACTATGTGTTTAAAATTAAGATATATAAAATCAAGATGAAGTAGTAAGCTGGAATGGTAATTTTTAGGAAATTAACCGAGATAGGATCTTTAATGCCATGTAATAGGATATTTTTTATTAGTGCATTTAAACAGTCAAAATCAGATCTGATCAGAAAAATAATGAGATTACATTTGATGTAAATTTCAATTCATTATTTTTGCCACTGTGTTCATAGACTCTGTAATAATGTCTGTGTACTGTGCTAGTTCAAAAGGATAGCTCTGCCGTGGAACTCGCTGAATGAGCACATACAGTCAGGAAGTGTCTTGGAATGACTCAGAATTGTGTATTTAATATTGAAAGATTTCTGTAGTACTATAGTTATCTGTAAATATTAAGACTGAAACACTAGCTAATTAAGGCAAGCCTCTGTTTTATGAACAGCAGTTCATACCCTCTCCTCAGGTAAAGGAGAGGGTTGATTTTGGTTTTCTTTTTTCCTTTCAAGATTTCACCTCAATTAGTTATTGAGCAGAACTACTAGACTGACCAAGCTTCACTGTAACTCTTCCAGAGGTGAATATCATCTCGGGGAAAAAAGAATTTTCACATAAAAAGTATAACACATTTCTTTTTCTGAGGTTAACAGATCAGGAAAAATTATTCGAGATTAAAGGAATAATAGTTTGTAATCAATCAATTATTCATGATTTTCTTCTTTTCACTTATAAAAGTGGTTTTGTCTTGAGGACCCTCCATAGGTATTTCATTTTCAGCTCAGGTCCTCTCTAGCCTTATTTTAGAAGACAGAAATGTGCTTGCTTTTTCTTTTTGGTGCCATCTGTTTTCCTCCTCTTCCAAGGGCTGCTTTTAGATTAGCATTACAATTTCCAGGAGAAAGTGTCCAGGATATTACTTGCATGCACAGGTTTAAGAGCGTGTGCTGCAAACATCATTATGTGATTCTGTTTGTGGGTAGACAGTCTCTTTGTCATCTTCCCTAAAGGCTGATGAGCTTATTTTAATATTTTTTGAAACTAAGTTAAGGTAGAAGAATGTTTATAAAAACCCGTGTGAGTGCTGGAGGCGTAGAGGGGCCCTTTCAGGCCAGCGCCTGTGAATCATGGTGTCAGCAAAGTAAAGAAAAATAAGGCTGCACCTTATTTCCTTCCACCTTGACTTGTTTCCTTCCACCATTTCTTGTCCTAGTTTTTCAGCAGCAAACTAGAGGCTGGAAGCTGCTCAGTGGCACAGTATGGTGCTGTTGCTCTCCTGACAAGTCTGTTCCAATGTTATCCAGGTATTAAAAAGCCTTTGAACCCTTTTATAGATGTGGTTGAGTGTGACTTTTTCTGGTAATTCTTTTCCATGTTTTCTTATTCAGAAAGAGTGACAACTGCCTCTTCCCTAGAAACTGAAATCTGAAATAGAGTAGCTTTAGTAGCTCTTTCATCATTCTGCTAGGAGGAAGAGGTCAGGCCACTTAAAGATGATGAAGACTGATGTATCACAGGGTCAGAAGTAGAATTTGCTTCATTCTTATAGAATTACATTAACTCTTGAGGGGCTGGATTTTGCTCTGATTTCTGCTCTGTAGCCAGTACTTTCAGCTGACTTGTGTGGAGCAGTTTACATAAAGTGTCTACTGTCAAGCCGAATACATCACCTTAATCACTGATTATATAAATCTGTTTTTTCCCACCTATCATGGCTTTGTGAACAACTACCTTACATTTCCCTTCTTCACATTTAGTTTTTTTTTCAGTTCACTTTAGGTACTGAGTTGCATAAAAAATCTTTCTTGTAGCTGAACTAGGAATTATCATAAAATTCCAGTGCATAAACTTACCTGCAGTGCATCACTGTCCATTGATACCAGCAAATTCAGTTGTGTGAGGTACATGGCATGGAGTATGTTCTAAAACCTTTGCTGATGGGAACTTCTCAACTCCCTAGTAGAGAGAGCAATTGGCAAGGTCAGGGTCAGGTAGTGACTGCGGACCATGGCCAAACCTGGAGTTTGCCAAGAATCGTTGCAGCCATATGATAACTGAGTGGTGACATATATTATTGCTTAGTCTTTGCATGCCAAATCTTTTGAAGGCAGGGACTTGAAAAGGTATGTTCTGTAATGTCCATACACAAGACCAGGCTGAAGCATATTTCACTCTTATACAGACAGGCTAATGTTGCTTCAGTTTTCTCTACCAGTTCCATTGCTGCTGAGGCACTGTTGGTATTTAAAGTTGTTAATGTGCCATGTTTAATAAAAGTAACTGCTTCTGTTCCAATTTAATCCCTTGACCAGATTTGACAATCTCAGAATCCTCTATCACACAGGAGTTTCCCTTCTCCTCCTGTTGGTGGGTTCTACACCTTTCTTCCAGATAGAGTTGCTCTCTCCTCTGATGCAAATATACAGCCACTTCCTAGTTAGTATCTCTGTCCCATAAAAAAAAGATTTTTTTAATTCCAGAAGTCCCTTTCCAGATTTAATTAGGGACTCTCTTAACCAATTTGTACTGGCATAATTTTTCTTATCCATTTCCTTCTAAAAATGTTCATAAACTAACAGTGAATTGACAGTGAATTGACAGTGAATACATAGAAAGATGAGTTGATGCAGGTCCAGAAGGTCCTAATAGCAGCACAGTGTTCTTGTTACAGAGCTTTATTTGTTGTTGAAATCAGAAATTGAAACTGGAGCTTTCAAAGTGAATGTAGATGCCACCTATAACAGTTTAACCCTTTGCTTCCTCTGATATGATAGTGAGAGAGTATAGAAAGATCATTTGTTATGTTTACATCCGGTGGTTCATAATGACCCAGAGTGCAACAAATTTGGGGCTTCCATCTGAGGTGGTAATTTTCATGATCTCTGGTCATGTTTATATCAGAGATTATATCTCAGGGATATGGAAATTGTTTGTTGTTAACACCTATGTATGTAAGATGGAGTTTTCAAAACTGCCTAGAATAGTCTGTTCCCACTGGGGGCATCAATCAGTTTTACCTCTGCCTTCAGTGAGAATAGAATTACATGCCTACTCTACATGCTTTTAATAATGCAGTTCCCTAGCTGTTTTAAATTTGGATATACTTGTCCCTGGAAAATGTACTTTGCTTAATAAAATTCCTTCTGGACTTGGTTCTTGACTGTATCCCATGACCAGTGGGTATATGTGGGTAATATAAAATTCCTTGGTAATAAGGAATTTTAAACTTGTGATTTCATCTGACCTTACTTTCCACAGCAGTGCCTTTATACTCTCACTTTAAGTATTTGATAACTTTTTTGCTTTATTTGAGCAACGATTCTTTTAAAACAGTTCAGGTCTTAAAGGAAATTTAGTGAAAAAAGATTTGAAAAAGGTTTCTTCTTGAACATCCCATTATCCAAAGAATACATAGAGGGAATAGTTATGATACTGTGGGGCTTCGTATGAGAGTAATTGAATGGAAGGTAGTATTTTAATGGTAAAACTTATGCTGTATAAAAGACTTGACTGAGTATTGCCTTGCCTTGAATAAATCAGTAGGTGAGATCATCATTTAGGTAGTCACAGAAGTGACTGGACATATCTGTCTCTCCCCTCGTTATTATTCTCTCCTTCATTCTCTGCTGTTCTTTTCCTCTAGGTCTTCCTATTCAAATTCACTGAGCAGAACAGCTGCCCCGGGCCAGCTCCTGCTGAGCCAGCCTGATGGGAGAGCAGAGATTTTTGTTGCTTTTTTGTGATAGGTTGTGGGTGGATGTTGGACGTAATGAAGCCAGACAAAAGACAAGTAGAAATAACACCCTAAAACCAAAACAGAGCCCGAGCACTTTTGGGGAGGGTGGGATGGTGTTCTGGGAAAATACAATTGCCACGTATTCCATCTGTGCCAGCATCCGAGAGGAACAGTTATTAGAGCAGGACCCAGAGCATCACACCTGCAGTCCAGTCTCTGTGGGATCAGTAATTACGTGTTAATTAACAAGTCTGGAATGAGTGAGAGTTTGCATGTCAGCAGATAATCTGTATAGTGACTAATAAGCTGCAGAATGTTTTCAATTAGCAGGCTTGAAAAGGAAATCCCGGTGAGTGTTTTGCTTGGTTGGGAAAGGACTGAATGAATGTGCTCTGTTGTTAGGACCCTCCAAGTAGGAAAGTGGCAGATTTAAAACCTACATTGTAGAGGTTAAGGTCTGTGAAACACATAGACTGAAGTTACTTGCTACTGCTGTCCGTTGGTTTATTCATACAGAGTAAACTTAAGTGAAACGGCATTTTTCACTTGATTAAATAAGAGCAAATATGGACAAATTCTGCTCTTGCCCAGATTCAGTAAGGCATTTTAATAGTCTAAAATGTATTTCAAGTTTTTTGATGTACTGAAGTAGGGACAACTCTGGAATCTGTTCACTTGGGATGGAAAGAAATGTTGCATTCTTTCTTTGACACAGATGCTGGGAATCATTGACTATACTCCACCTCTGTTGGGCTTTTCACTGTGATATCTGGGTGGTAGATTCCCTCCATTATATGTTTACAGTAATGTAAGGAGAAAAGTTATTTTCCAGTGACCTGTCTTGTCTATTTTGACTTGACTTTACTTCTGTTATGTCCTCTGGAGCAACATTTGGAGAGGTGATTTCCAGAAGGGTTTGAGCAATGTTATCATTCCTTTCTTATCATTATTTTATCATTCCCTTTCTTTTAATTAGCTACAAGGAGAACTCATACAAGGGAGAACGATTAAAATTTGTTTAGATGTTACAATTTATGTAAGTGGACTATAAAACTTTTATATTAGATTGGACAAGTTAAGAGCTTCAAGATGTATCGTGCACAATTTTGAACAACTTGGAGGCACCGCAGATGGATGAGAACTAGTCAAATTATTTTAAACCTTTAGGTTTAAAGGCAGAGTTTTCAAGTTAAGTATTGGTTAAGTGAGCTGTATTCAAAATTGCATACACTGTGATGGCTTTGGTGTATTGAGAATTACTGTCACAGAGAGAGGCTCAAAATATGAGTGATTTTCAGAACTGTGAATATCCAGAACTAACTGCTCTGGCTCCATATTCTGCAGCTACTTTTAATGTTTTTTTCCTAGTGAGGATGCTTTTTGGGAAAAAAAGGTCTGATAGAGACCTGCTTTGTCCATTCTTCACGTGCCATGGCTCAACTTCAGCTCTTCCCAAGCAGGATTGGAGCCGTGTGGAGCTGACCCTGGCCAGGCTGAGCTAGAGGAGCAGGAGTCCAAACTTCACTCCTGTGCTATTGCTGCATTGTATATCCCTGAAAACGAACATTTCACAGCAAATGAGAGTTTTTTGTTATTTTGGAATAAGTGCAGCTTGGATATGAATAATGTCAGCAGTTGGAGCTTTTCTTCTTAATAATCGTTGGTCTTCTAGTTGGCAGTGAGCTGTTGGCACGATTGAAGTGCAGAACACAGAAACCCTCCTCTTCATCCTGTGTAGTACCTTATCCCATGGAAACAACTGAACTTCTTCAGTTGCCCTCCCTCCTTGGACCTTCTGTCAACTTCAAAGGCACTGCTATTCTCTGCCCTTCTTCCCCCCCCACTCTATTCCTCAGATGCTGCTGCTGCTACACTTAGGGAAGGAAGACAAAGGCCCATGGAAACGTGTGAGGTCATTTCCACATGGTGAGATGTAGCAGAGTTGGGCCGGTCACTTCAAACATCCAGATGATTCAATAAGTTTTCCCAAATTTGTCTTCTGTGTTTTCCTGCAGATCACTTCCTGGCTGCTGTTGCTGAACTGATGCTGGATGTAAGAGATCTTGATACCATCTAAGGCATCGTTTCCTTCATGGAGCTAAAATTTTTATTATCTTGTAAATAATTTGTAAGGTTCTCTGTGGATACCTGTTAGGAAAATGAATTAGATGTACAGATTTGGCCAAGCTCCTTCTAGGACAGGCAGGCAGGCATTCTGCCATGTCAGATAAACTATGATCCTTGACTTCAAGCCTTTTTAGTTCTCATGGGGCTTATTAGTGCTCACCTCCAACAACTGCATGCTAGCGGGTTATTTTTAATTAAATTAATCTAGTTCAAGATCTTCCCCTCCTCCCAGCAATTTCTGAAGGTTACCTGAGCTTGTATCTCAGTTCAGCTTGCAGATTTTTTAGCCGCCTTCTGTATGGTTAAACCCAGGGTTGGTTGGAGACTAAGAAACGGCATGTTTTTCACTCTGGAGTCAGTGTGCATCTAGAATTAATGTCCTCACGGGCAACTGAAGTTTGGGCTGTTGTACCAGGCCCCGCTTTTCACACAGGGAAAGAGGCTCTGTGGAAGACTCCTAGCAGCTCAAATCAGCAGTTGGTTGATTTGCAGACCATGATGTGAATAAATGCGAAGAGCTTTAAATGCATTAGAGTGACTGTAAATTGGTTGACAGCAAAGGTTTCTTTGGATGGATAGAAAATATCACTGTGGTCATCTCTTGTTTATCCTTCTGGTTTTCCATCAGTATGACAACTATCAGCTCACTGTTGAGAAAGTTTGTAAAGTGATAACAATGTCCTATTATTTCTCCCTTATACGGCTTATTCCAGATTGAATTCATTTAATATTATTTTAAAAGTAATTTCCCCCCCTACTTTTGGGCACGTGTAGAAATGATATTATTAGTTGTGATTCCTCTTGGAAAGTACTAGCTGCATTCCTGCTTCCCCTGCAATTTGACAGGTTAAGTTACACAAAATGCTAAAATCAAAATGCCAGTGAAACAATAGTAGGAGTTGCCAGCACATTGCATTTGACACTGTTGTACCACTGAATGAACAAACAGGACTTTTAAATTACTAGGAAATAAAAACTCACTGAAGAGGAGTGCAAAGGACTTGACTCTGACTTTCAGATGTTCAACCAACCTCGTGGAAGTTATTTAAATTCTTTGTACCCGTTTGTCTCTGCCATCACGCGTGTGATTTACGGTTTCAGGAAATCCCTCTCATGAAAATTTCTAGAATGCTGTGAGACACCTGGATGCCAAAGAACTATAAATATTAGCAAATACTCCTCTAATTCTTAAAGCATTTGTACCAATGTCTGAACTCAGGTCACCATTGCAGCTTTAAAACCAGGCTCTCAAAACGTACAATCTCAAATGAGGAGTAGTTTTAAAAGGCTGATGCTTTTCCCAGTGTCTATAAAACCAGATAATACCAAACAAAAACTGTAATTCCCTGTAATTTCTGCAGTGTTAATGGCTCTTGTCCTGGCTGTCAGTGGGGCTCCACAATGAATCTGCCTGTACGCTGTTTGCAGGGGCTGGTTGAAGTGGTGTGGGATTCCAAGGCTGAGGAGATTGGTCAAAATCCCACCAGGCTGTCTCCCAAATGAGAGTGCCTCACCCCAGCCAGGCTGAACCTGCAGGGTTTTTAACTAGGCATCATGAGTCAGGCACTTTACTGTTAGAAGTGCAGAGTTTGGGCTATTTAATTATTTGTTAGTCATAAGAACCTGAGGATTCATGAACCGTCTCTTTTGAGGAATGCAATGATTTCATCAGATAAATGTTTAAAGCAGGGCTAAGATAGTAGCCAACCACAGCAGAAAAATATTTTTTTCCTTTGAGATAACCTCTTAAATATATACATATTTAAAAACATTTTATCTCCTCGAATTCTAAGCACTCCTTCTGTCACTAGACAGAAATAAAAAGAAAAAACCCTCAGTGGACGCCTTTATTTTTTTGTGAAATGTGTCAGATGATAAGCAAAATGTAACTGTGGGTATTTATTTTACTTTTCATGTGCCCCGCAAACTGTAGAAGGCAGCGAGAGAGAGATTGAGCAGCAACAGCTGATAAGCATGGCTTTTCCCTTTTTCCTGGTTTTCTGTTTATTCTGCCTTTAAGCGAACACTGGACCCGAGACCAAATGTCTTTACTCATCTGGGAGATTTCAGAGCTGCTGGGAATAAACTGGTGCAAAAAGCAACTCCTCGATTACAAGATCTGTAGGTAAATGTTACTCCTGCAATAATCGCTATTTCTCCTCCATCTCCTCCACAGCACATTCTGTTCTAGCAGTGCCTAACAAACAATAATAGGAAAAATAAGGCATATTTTTTTACACTGGTTGTTTTCTGTCTCCTTACTGAAAAGGACACATAATGGAATGAATCTGGCTTCCCATCTGTTGCTAGGTGCAATTCAAAGTGGCAGTTTTGACCTATAAAGATTTGGCTGGTTTGCGTCATGCTTACCCTAGAGACAGCCTCTCCCCTTTAATTTCTCTGTGTCTCCATTTTCCATCTGTGAAAAATCAGGGTAACTCTACTTTTCTACTTTACAGGGATTTTACAAGGACACGTCTATTAACAGGCACAAAGCATAGGCTCTGTATTAGACATTGCACAACCATCTATGTCTAAGAATTTGCTGCTGCCATCAGTCCCACAGAATCCAAGTTGGTTGACCTTCATTACGTGACAGAGGGTGATTCATTGTTCTAGGCTGTATTATGGATCACCAGCTCCTAATCCTGCCATTTTTAAACACATGCGTAGCATGACTTGCAA
The DNA here is from genome assembly GCA_004320125.1 of Scolopax mira. Lineage (NCBI taxonomy): Eukaryota > Metazoa > Chordata > Aves > Charadriiformes > Scolopacidae > Scolopax > Scolopax mira. The sequence goes on along the minus strand of BJBW01007118.1, from coordinate 13,696 downwards.
GTTGACCAGCTGAATTCCCATGAAATAAATCAAGACATCCCAAGGTTATAAAGTTAAAAGTATGTTTACATGTTGTAGTTTTGGGTCCCAAATAAAATAAGGGGCAGTTGGGACCACAAATGGTTGGGTTGGAGGAAGTGTACCTGAGACACTTATTTACTTGAGAGGTTTTTCTTAGAGCACCTGTATCTAGAGTTGTGGTTGCCTGTTGCATTAGAAGTGAAGTAGTTCTTCAGTTACCTGAGTAGTAATAATCAGTAGTTCTCAGGTGCATTTTTGCAGTCATGTGCAGGTCAGTTTTAAGCAGTTCAACATGCTTGTTTGAGAGAAGACATCTCCAGGGCATGTTGGCTTATCAAAGCAGTATTTTAGACCTATATTAAATTATGGACTTGGTCCTGCAAGAGTTCAGGTGATGAGCAGGGCCATTTCAAGGAGCCTTGGCAGCAACCCTTCGGTCCACACTTACAGCATTTCATAACTGTCCTGTTTCTGATGTGATTGTTGGAACGACAAAATTCAAGCTCAGGAGTGGTGGTAGTTCCACAACTGAACGGTGAACAGGGCAGCAGCGTTTCCTGGGGACGATTACAAGATGTGGTCCCCCAAGCTAGAGAGATCACTTTCCTCATTGGTGTGGCTCTTATCTTGGAAAAGTAGGGTCCATCCTCCAGCATATTACATCCAAATATCCTATTTTTTTCATAATATTATCTTCATAACATTAATGGAAATTGATCTTGTTTGGTACAATACTGTTCTCTTAAAGCTCCATTGTGTTATGTATATGTGCATACATGTGCTTTGCAGAAGATGCAAGTCTTCTGCAGAGAGCTTCACCAGCTAAAAAAAAAATATAAAAAATCAGACCTGCCACTCTGCCTGAGTAACTCCCCTTAATTCTATTCTATTCTATGTGGTTTTGATAACTGTAGGATTTGATCCGTTTCAGATCTAGTTACACTTTAGGAATCTTGTGGCGAGAATTTTTTTAAAAATAAATAAAATTAAATCACAGCAGATTTTTTTTTTTCAGCCTATGTTTGGGAACATGTTAACAAACTGCAAATAAGTAACATGTTAAAGTTTAGCTGAAAGTGTATTCACTTAGTTAACTAAACAAAACCCACAAACTCTTTCCTTTGAACATCAGTGATGTGGAAGCTGCCTTTTTGAGTTTTGGCAGCGACGCAGCTTTTGAGAACTGGAAATAAGTATCAGGGAAAGAGAGAGACAGGGACTCATCCTGCAATGCTCTACTCGTTTGAATAGCTCTTCTTATTTCCTGAGGGCATGTTTGCCTGTAGCAGAGCGTTCCAGTGGAAAGTCTCTTTATTTTGCTCAAAGAACAGGGTCAGGAGGAGGTGAGTTCTGCCTGTGTAGGAGGGTGCACTGAGCCTCCTCCTGCTCAGCCCGAGGAGCAGCGCTTCGGCTTGACCATGTGAGCTGTTTCACAGCACCTCGTTAGCATGGGATGATGGCTTTATTGGGGGAATGAGTCATAAAAAAGCTTCCTTTCGTTAAAAATGAGCCGTTTCGTTTTAGTGCGATGACAGGCAGATACTGAGGATTGAATTTTTGTGTTAAAGCTACTTTTGGGTGTGTGCAGGCAAGAGAAGGGAACTCTGGACACGCATGCCTAGAAAGCAGCCATTGCAGGGGGTGAAATCAAAAGAAAACGTGCTGTGATCTTTTTATTTTTATTTTTTAAACTTCTGCGGTTCTTATTCTCCTGTCAGCTCAGTGGGCAAAATCCACGTGTGGAAATCCTGTCCCTAATCTCACGTATAAGAGTGATCATTTGCAACTACACCTAAGCAAAGTACCAAGGGTGACAGTATCAGATGTTTTTTACTGCTAGTTGTAAAGCAAACTTTTAATTAATGTATTGCACAGTCCTGTATCTTGTCATCATGGAAACAGAATCCAAAGAAAGTTTCTGTCTTATCTGTTCCAGTGGAAAATACCTAATGTGGGAAAATGTGTCAATATTGTAATATATTTATTTCATTTTCCTTTTGTATTTTGTTACCTAGGAAAGCTAATCATGGGGTTTTTTTTGTTATGGTTCATACCCCAGGAGTGCCCCCACCCTGCCCTGGTCCTGAGGTCTCTGGATGCTAATGTAATGTAAATAATGCATATCAGCAGGTCACCTGGGGAGGCGGGGGCAGAGGGAACAGAATCCAGCTCCAGGGCATTTTCCAGGCCACTCGACCAGACTGCGTTGGTTTTCATTATTGGCATATTGATTTCCACTGAAAATGCAAAAAAAGAAAAAGAAAAAAGGCAGCCATGCATTTGCTATAAACGGAGCCAGCATAATAGTTATTAGTTTAGCAGCGTAGTGCATACAGAACTCATGCAAAAAAGCTCACATTATCTACAGTCAGTCACAGGCTGCTGGGTCTGTCACTGCACTACAACAGACGTGCATCATGAAGAACAATATCTAAACTCTTTGATAATGAAACAAGAGACTTCTACCTGACAAGTCACCATAAGCCAATACACGTGAGAAGAGGTCTGATTCAACCTCTTATTAATTGCCGTTTATTTTTTGTGACGACAGCCAGTAGAGGGCACTGGTAGATGTCTATATAGTAGAGAGCTGTACATTCCCATTCCATAAGAGCCCAAATAAACCCACACAACTTGGTGTGACTCACTGACAAGAATATGTTACATTTCTTGCCACAGTGCTTTATCCACCAATAGCATAAGTCTGCTAGAGCTACCAGCAAGTGGATGTAGTTCTTCAGCACATATTGTAGACCTTGTGCTTTAGGTCAGGAGGTCTTAATCTAGTTCCATTGACAACCAGAATGATAGTTCTTCTGATATAATTTTTTTTGCTGAAATAGCAAATAATATTTGCGAATAATGCATTGGGATATCCATGTGGGATATCTGTATTTAGAGGTCAGGTGGGGAAGGGGGAAAAGGGAAAAGTGTTACATATCTTGTATAGTTTAGCCACCTTGATTGGAGATGGACCTAACTGAAGATACCATACTTCTGTCATCATTGATTAAGATATTTAGGTCTACTTAATATCTAAAGGTCTACTAAATATCTAAATAAAAGATATTTAGGAACTACTCTCTATGACATCCCTACTTGCCTAGATGGTGTCACATACATCTAACCTATAGGCATACTACCTGCAAGGATGGAGCTAATTTCAAAGGCGTATTTGGTGTAGTGGGCAGGTCAGCAAATGGATTGATCGACTATAAGGACCCAGATTCTCTTATGAGATACTATAACCCTGAGGTCCTGTCCCATTCTTTCCTATCTACATATTTAATTGATTTTTGTGCAACGGCTCCATTTATGTCCTGTTCTTTGTAAAACAACTAGCGTGGTGGTGCCCTAGTCATGATGGGAGCCCCTGGGTTTTATTATATCATTAATAAGGGTAATGTCATTTCCACCTTTAAAGTCTGTGATGACCTCATCATGTTCTTCTGTCTATCTTTTTAAATAGGCAGATAAAATATCTTTTAAATTGTTTCTCCTCATAAAGACCACAGGAGAAACATTGACTTGCCACTGAGGATATTGGTTCTTAGAGCAAACAGATCATTTATGGCGGTTTTGGTGTGGTTTGGAGCCTTTGTATTCTTCAGGTTAAAGTACTATTTATTCTTAGTGCTGTTGACCTGATTTTAATCCTGGCTAATGCCTTGCAGCCATTGAATAGAATATATTGAGTAGAAAAATAAATTCAGCCTTACAGAATGATGCTATAAGAGCAGTTTAAAAAGGTCAAAGATGGAATTTATTTTCTCTGTGTTGCTGGAACTCCTGTGTTTGAGTGTTTAGAAACTTGATATGCCTTTATAGCAAGTGAATAAATCAGAGAAAAGCTAGAGCCTTATATTGGCAGTTCCTGAATACCTCGCCGAGTAGCTTCTCCTTGGAGGTAAATCAGTGAGAGGTAAAAGGTGTTGAATGTCTTCAACTATTTGTGGATATCGAACAGATCGGAGCAGGATGGAATAGAATCCATCTATGAATTAAGTTACCACAAATGCTTTTCAGTCAATGCACCGTTTCTGCACATACTAGAATAATAAAGACTGGGGGAGGCCATATCAGAGGTCATAAGAAAAAACTCTAGTGCGTTAAATGTTCACATCTGTCAATCCTGCTCTTTTTGGAGTGGATGGGAAATAGCTGAAGAAATCATGATGCGTGTCCCAATATTGACTTAACGTGCAATCTGGGAAGACTCCAAGGATGCTATTTGGTTCTGAACACACACTATTTTTTCCCATCAGTCATCAAACTGGTATTGCACGCTGTTATTAAGCTATTACCCAGATTTTGTGAAATTCACAGAATCATTGCAACAAGATAAATCCCTAGATGAAAATCTCAGGGGCTCAGAACAAGCACTTGTTGAACAAAGCACAGTTCACACTCATGTTTTCTCCTGATGATGTTCAGGCGCAGTTACATTTAATACACTAACGTATCAGCAGCTGGAATCAAAATGTGAGGAACAGAGAGTCTATTAATAGAGAGTCTCTAATATTTCTTGAAACCTACTAGTGAAAGTTAGGATTTTGTAGATTGCTCCCTGAAACAGTAAGATCCGTTGAGCACTTAGATGTGGTTCCTGGAACTTGATCAGGGCCCACGGAGCTACTCGTGCAAGAGAGGGGAAAAGGCTATCGAGTCGATACAGTGTAATTTGTTAAAAGGATAATTGGTGATTATATTAATTTCTTGACAAATGCTTTCAACTGTACCAAAGTACCAATTCACTTGTGGATTTAAACAAAATGCCGATGACTGATGATAAGTATTTTTATTCTTTTGGAGACTTTGAATACAGGTTTAATATAATCTGTGACTTCCATTGGCTTGGGAGCAATAGGCCCAGAAAATGTTTCCGTATTTTGGGTGGAAAAGACTTGGCTTTTTCTCTAGTGTTTATGATGTTTAAATAACTAGAAATAATTTTGCTTTGCACTTTTTAAATGTATAGTTTTTATCTTGTGCTGGTTTTTGCTCAAACTAAATGGAGTTTTAGTTTTATCTGCTCTTTTCTTGAAGAGAAAGAGGAAGCTTATTTTAAATATGGTATTTTTCATGCAATATTTAAGAACAAGTATTAGAAATGTTTAATTTACACAAATTTAAAAAAACCCATTTATTCTTTATGTCTTAAATGTTATGCTTGCATTTCAAATTTATAGTACTCATCCCTTTTGAAAGTGGGTAGTGTAGACAAGGAAGACAAGGAAATTATTCCAAACATTCATTTAATTTTAACACTGAAAGACGTGAATCTTTTGGTGGTCAATTTTCTACTGATGCTATAGAGCATATATTAATCTATGGTGGGGGTATGTGAACCCTTAACATTTGGAAACAAAGTCAACTTCCTTATAATCTGTACAAGTTTTTTTTTTTTTTAAAAAAAAGATCAAAATGGCAAAATTATCTTTCTTGTTATTCATCAGAAAGGGCTGTGTTTGCCACAGACTGCAGCAATTCTAGCACAATTTTGCCAGATGTGTAGTAATGCCTTTGTTTCACTTGACGAAGTTGACTGTTTTAAACTGGCTTTGCTAATGCAGGATATTTTGATATTCAATAAATAATTTAAGACAATCTGGATTAGGATGAATGCCTTTAATAAGTGTATTTTAAATTGAATAGGATTGAAATATTAATTTTTTTTTTCTGCCTAGCTCAAAGTTGCCCATTGAGAAATATTTTTTGTTAGCTTCAAATTCTTCCCTGTGTAAAGTCCCAGAGGTCATCAGAGTTAGTCCATGCAAACATTTTTGCCCAATGTCATTTTTGGTAACTTAATTTATACGTAATTGTTTAACATAATTACAAAGAGTACTTTAGTGATATTTTATGAGAATTAGTCTCAGTGAACCATTGCCAATACCATGGCTCCAGAAATGAAACGGTGCATCACAGTCTGCTAGTTCTGGCATTATTCTTTTTCTTATGTAAATAACAGGTGACATAGATTTGGAGCAGAACTCAGCCTACAAAAAGGAATAATTTCCCCCACACCACATCAAGATTTCTTGCTCCTTATATCATTTCCCTGCATGGAGTGTAATGGGACTCTGTATAAGCCATCTCCAGGGTAGAAAGACTAGATTGTCAAAGAGGCTGGTGTATTCCTGTTTGATGTCTGTGGACTATTGATGGACTATCATATTGACACAATATTGGGCACAGTTGTTATAATTATATGGAGAGTCTGCTGCTTAAAGGTAGCATTTTTATAGTCCTTGTGTTGCAGGGGGCTGTTATGATTTAACTTGGGCATCAGCTTTTATTTCAAAAGACTAAGGTGGCTTAAATTGATACTGCAACTCAGAACTCTAAAGGGAATGACACCACCACTACATGTGGAGCTTTATAAAAACTGACCTTCATGCTATTATTAAAAATCACAAAACAAAAGCTTGACATGGAATCCTAATGAAGGAGAGAAGGAGATATTTGCATTCATTCAGAGAATGTAATATGATTTTGTAGACCTTTTTGGGTGGCTGCAGTAACTGTCCACTGCAGCTGTGAAAGGATGAGTCCAATTATCGCTAGACTTAATTTCTGAAGTGCTGAATAGCCTTTCAGTTCCTTGATCAAGGCCATTGTTGTCCCTTTGCTGTCCAGTGAAAATGACATGAAAAAAATATTAAAAATATTAATATGTAAATCATAGTATCTATTAATATAAAAATAACAGGAATAATGCATGCCTGCTCCATAGGTAACCTGGAAATATACCTGTCTATTATTTTCTTGTCAGCTGGTCAAAATATTTTCCTTTACTTCTCTGTATCACACACAGATTTCTGAGGTTCCACTCAAGCTACTTCCTTAAATATTTGATGTAGTTAGTCTTATGTAAATACTAGCCATCTAAGGCAACATTCTGGTCTCTTTTCACTTGGCTGAGTAATGGTCCTCACCCAATTTATTCTACAGTTGTGTGGTAAAGGAGATCTTGGCCTGGTCCCTACCAGTAAATGTGAGTTGTAGTAACAGTTTGATTCGTGTGTGTTCTCGTTATGTTGATGGCAGTTGCACACATTTATTAGGAGACTAGATCCTATTAGGAACTGTCTAAAAAGTGAAATAAAAATGATAATCACTTTGTCTTGGATGAGCTATTGTATTTATTCTATGGGATTTTCAAGGATATTGTAGTTTTTAAATTATTTGGTGCATTAGAGACTGGTTTAGATAGGCCTTGTTTGATTGGCAGTGGTGAGTATATTTTAGAAAATTATTATACACATCGGGACTTCAATTTTGCTGTGAATTATATTATTTTTGGAGATGTAAATTGCCGTTTCTCCCAGGAGACAGAAATAGTGTTCTGCTTATTTGATTTTTAGCAATAATTAAAATGATGTGTTAAATTAGGCTCAGGTAGTATTGTGAAACAGAACCTCCCTACTTATGTGGAGGAATTCAGAGTCCTTGACAAAGCCACGAAATTCTGTAGTAAAATGAAGCGGGCACCCTGTGGTCTGTGTCTTAGAAATCACCTTTCTTCATGTGTATCATCATGTAAGAAAGCCAAGAAGTCTGGCAAAGAGACAAGGCAGCAGAGCTGTTCACTGAGATTGAGGGTGGGTGCTCTCCAAATGAGAATGAAACTAATTGAAGACCAGATGAGTGGACTCGAGCTATTGCCTTGCCTTACACTTAGCTGACACAGAAGACTGTAATTTTGAATGCTGTCGATCCTTTAATTTTCATCTGGTGCCATTCACGAGGTTGTGACTGAATCAGTAAGTACCTACACAAGGGCTTGGAGGGAGAATTCAGTTCCAGCTGAATATATCTGCAGGTCACAACTCACTTTTCAGACCACTGGGCTTTGCAGTAGGGCTGTGGGAGGGAATAAGGTTAAAAGAAAGATCATTGGGTATGTTTGGACTTCATGGCTTCCTACCAGCAGCCCCAATTTAGTTAAAGTTGTTATTTTCTCCCCCGGAGAAGAGAAACCACACGAAAAGTAAAGTGATGTTTGTTACAGCTGATGGGAAGCAAATTGAGTGCAGTGAAGTGGGTGATCTTTATTGAGGACTAGGTGGCAATGTCACATATCACCCTCTGCGCAGCACCTGGCAGGTGTAAAGATCCTTGTTCCTTCCTCACAGGGCAGGAGACAGTTGTCATGCTAGATGGATGGAGCAGGTGTGAGAGGACTCGGTGACTTCTTTTATGCCTGTAATTGAGGAGAATCTGAGATAACCTGTTGATCTCCAGGGGACAGCAAAGAAAGTCAGCAGCTTGGTTCAGGGAAAGAAAAACACTGAAGTGTGAGAACTAGCAGAGCAGAGGAAGTTGTTTCTAAATAGGGGCCGGTCCATCCTTAAACATTCTAAGCACAAGGTGTTTGTCTGAAGCACAGGGCTGGGATTTGGAATAGCGTTCAAATAATTTCCTACATTCCAGCAAAGACAATTACGAATTTACCGTATCAGGCAACTACAGAATTAGGACTTAAATTACTTTTTGTTGTGCTACATCATGTGCAGATGCTCCATGTATAACGTTGCAAAAATAGAAATGCTCTGCGGTTTAACCGTGCAATTTCTTACTGAGGTTATCCAGTGCTTTGAAACCACTTACTATCCAAACACTGGGAGGGCCATCAAGAATGGATTCCTAGCATTGATTTTGAGTTCCTTGTCGTTTTTCTCATGTAGCATTGATTTTTAATTTCTTCTCATTTTTGTCATGGGCCTTACAGGTGTGACCTTATCTCAAAATGCTTGTATTTAAATACAAATTGCTTATGTGTTCTATAATCCTATAGGTGACAATGTGTGGTCGTGCCACAGTTCAGCTGTGGTAGTAAACTACAATCTCTGGGGCCTCAGATTATAATTCTAAGTGTTTTAGGAGTGTAAGCAAAATTTAACAATGTGATATTCAAATTCTGTGAGATTAGGGACCATCCACTTAGGTATCTCTCTAGGAGAAACTCTGACCACTACTATAAACCAAACACAAACAAGGAGAATGCGAAACTTGCAATGCTGAATCAAAACAAATGTGTGATTCCTAGAGTCTCCATTGCCGGATAGTACTTGACTTTGCCAAAGGCAGGGATAGAAAATGGCCAGTAATGGGTAACGGCCAAATAAACATAAATTTCAACATTACTGAGGCTTATCATATGCAAACTGAGAAAAGTATTCTCTCCAAACCATTATTTATAACACTGGCTGGTGTATTGATTTGGTATCTTCTCAACCAGTGTTTTTATTGAGTTTATGTTCTTAGCTGTTCATCATAGTACTATTCGTTTGCCTTTTCTTTTTCATACTTGGAGGCAAAATTGTCATTTCATCTCAGTAACAATAGGACTCGATGATTTTCAAATTCATAAAAAAATAAAAAAAGCCCGAGAGGTTCACCAAATCCTTCACATTCTATATTCATTTTTTTTGGTATCGCTTTCCCCAGCCTCCTGTGCCTGCATCTTGATGACCCCTTCCTTGTCAAATCAAAAAGTCTTCCTGCTGTCAGAGAAATTTCTTAGTTCTGGCTTCTATTATTTGGAACAATTTCTTCACATCTCTCCACCTCATCAACTCACCTTATTGACTGTCCCTTGTGCTTCACATTTTGTCAAAGAACGTATTTTTCTCCCTTGTCCTTGTCTGTATCTTCACTGCTTTGTCATTCTGCTTTGTCTCAGTATTGCAGTCACTAATTGCATAATTTCAAGGTAAACAACAATAAGGGCATAGTTTGTTTGAAAATGGAGTTGTATAATATTTGCTTTATGCTATTAATTCCCCAGGCTGCTTCTCTCCCTGCAAAAATGAGGCTTGGTTTCTGTAAATGTTCTTTTTTCAGCTCCCAGCTCTATTGTGCAAAACTGCATCTTGAGGTTGGCTCATCCATGCTGATTATGGTTACGTAAAAGAGAGAGTGAACAGCCTTATTTTTCTGCTCTTTCTGTTAGAGCAAATGAGAACCATTCTTTCTCAAAACCAGAAGCAAGTATTATGCAGCCCTTTGCTCTGTAGCGCTTGTAAGGGAAAGCCATCCCAGGAAAATATCTTGATCAGGAAATAATGATAATATTTTTCTGGAGCTGAAACTTTAATACAGGACGTTCCTGATGCGTCTTACACTGACACTGTTGAATCCATGAGCAATTTTTTGCTGTAATGGAGCAGAATAGCTGCAGTGGCAAACCTTTCCCTACGTGAGGCCAGGGCTGCCCCAGCCGTGCCTGGCCTTGCTGTGCCTGGCAGCACCTTCGCCTCTCCTGGCTCCTCTCTAAAAGAAGAGCATAACTTTTTTGTCACAGGAAACGGCTTCATATTAAGGAATTGTGCTGTCCTGTGGGCAAGCTGCATTTCAGGCAGCGTCTTGGCACAGAGGAGCCGTCTGCTCTCGGGGAGTGATGTTTTCCTCTGCTTTTGAGAGCATCATATGTTTTTCACAAATGAATTTCTAAGTCTGAGTGTGATGCCATGGTGTGTGGATCAATACTGTTCCTCTGTGGCAAGGTATACAGAATGCCAAATGTCTTCAGCAGTCTGTTATTACAAGGCAACTTAGCAGAGCCAAGAAGCCTGCAACCACCACTTTCATTAAGGGTAATTATCCTTAAGCAGCTGGGATAGGAGCAGGAGCCTGAATTGTAATTAGCTGCGATTGTTAGGAGATGCGTTTTCAGGTTCCTCTACCATTTTTCTTTCTGTTTAAAGAACAGACTGAGGGAATTGTGATAAATCCTGAGTCCTTGCTGCTGGAGAGGAGTTAGCTGCCTACTCATCAGCTCAAATCAGGATGTTCTTTGCCTGTCCATGTGGTCTTGCTGCAGAGAGAAATCATCCTGCACTTGGATGGTTTGGGTCTTTGCAGCAACATTAACATTTTTTATCTGTTTTCTCAACAGATGTATTGCTGTATTGTTCAGTTTTATGTTATAACAAATTAAAGTGACAACTACTGCAGATCTGTTTCAATTCAGCTTTGTTATACAGGTAGAGAGATATGTATGCATGTCACCAGTGAACAGAGTTACCAAACTGGTAGAACCAGACAGGTACAATCTCAGACACGGGTAAGATTGATGTGTTTCTATCCACCAGTTTTTTCAAAATGTAAATTTGCAGAAGTTTGGTGCTAGATTTAAATGGAAGAATAAGTTTTTATTTTTAAAACATTTTTTCCCCCACAACCTTCTTTGGTGTTATGTTTTGGTGCCAGTAAACAGCGTTGGAAGAGTTTGACAAGTAGTATGTCCTTGCTGCGAGATCTTCTGATGAAATGAGAGAATTTGTACAGAGAAGAAGAAGAAGAATTAGTAAAGCTTTTACCATTCAACACAAATCTGCTAGGCACTTGATCACTCCTGTTCTGTGTTTGGATAATAATAGTTATCCTTAAATTATCCTTACCTACTAATTCTAATCTTCAAAACTTTTACAAGTATTAGTAGGAGCACTATTTAACAATTAAAAAGAGGTGCATGATGGAAAACTGAAAAAAAGATGTTGGGTAGTATACACTTTTCCTGTATTATACTTGTGTGAAGAAAACTCTTGTCAGTTTGGAAGAAAAAATAAAGATCGAAGCCTTGCTTCTGTGCTTTGCAAAGGGCCCCTGAGGAATTGTGTCAGTGAGGATCAAGGGCACTGAGCATGTCTGTGCTAGATGCTGGGTCCTGGTAGGATTTGTCCTGAATGTACAGCTGTCTTTTCTGGTTGCCCAATTATATTTTCGATGACTGGCATTAGTACAGTACTATGTAGAATAATTACTGACCTCACATTGTATGTGAGAATAAATAATAACAATCTCTAAGTTTCATAATATTAGATTTGACTGTATATCCTTTTTTCCTGCTATTTCAGACTTTTTTTCTCTGAGATAAGATTTTGCTGCTGTTAGAGATCTAAAACAATGGCTCCATCCCCTCTTCCAGTTGTAGCTGAATTTCTGAAAGCGCTATTTATGACAGTATTGAGGATCACTGATGCACCGCGTTGGTGCGAGTGGAGAGGACTCCAGCAGAGACTGGAGCATTTAAGGAGCCAGGCACTGGTCTGATTTTTTTGTGTGCCTTGAGGTGAGTTTTTCAACTTTCTGAAAGCCTTTTTTGGAAGTTGCCACTGACCTCTGGAGGGGAGGCCATGCTGATCTAGCCCTTAATCAGTAGCAGAAGTTTTAATGACTTTTCTTTCTTTGACACTTTTCCGTTGCAAACCATGAAGTCCAGCAGCCCATGTTCTGCTGTAGGTGAGCTTTGTTGATTCTGGTACTATTTGCTGCTTCTTTGTATAGAAAAGAACGTGGTACGAAGGCTTGGTTATAGTGAACCCTAACAGAGAAGAGCTCAGATGATGGAGTAGAGATGTCTTGAGCTTAAAATAATGATTGATTTAAGGATCAGAATCTATCCAAATACCTTCCTTCGCAGCAGCTCTTCTCCCTGCCCTCTTCCTTCTTTTTGGCTAATCTTCCTGTCCAGCAGCTATTTGCTTGCAGGTTGTGTGAAGTTACAACTTAATAAATAATTGAAATTCCCCAATTTGTTGGCTACATATAGGCCCCCTGGGGCCTTGTTAAGTGCTCCATTACCAGTGAATGTTCTTAATTATGTTCTGGAAGACGTTGTTCAAGTCACAAGTCATTTACTCAAGGTTTGGGCCCAGCAGGTAAACATTTTCAAATTAATTTAGGTTGCTAAACAGAAACCACTTAGATCTCTTGAATGCTGATAACTTGCACTTCCTACTGAATTCAGTGGGAGAAGAAATTATTTACTGTGTTTTGAAATTAGGCTGATACCTGGTTAAATGACAGGATTGGCTTTTACTAGTCTCCCAGTTTGAAATATGCTGAATATGATTTGGATGTAAAGAGAGGTGTCTATAAAGTGTCTGACTCGCATATTTACAAGGGGCTTTAGGCATGTGCTAATGAAAACAGTTACCAATAAATTACTAGTAACAACATCTGATCGTAAATGACTAAATATGAAGATTTGTTGTTCTCTATCTTACCAGTTTTGCATAAAGTAAAACAATAAAGCTGTCTTAAGAATCTCTATTATTCCTTTGTGCATGCAGGTATGTACTACAGCAAATACTCTAAATATTGTACATACTAAAAGTATTTATAGGTGAATAATTTTTCTTTTATCCTTTTATATAAGGACATAATTTTGTTTTTAGGGACCTTCACTTAATGTAAATCTTTTTTTTTTCCCTGTTTCATTGAAAGTCATAGAATCTAATTTCTTTGCTGTCATTATCATCATCAACTTTGTCCTTGTGCCTTTACTAATGAACGACAGACATTAGAAACTCAGAGTCAGCAAAATTTATCCATGACTTTATGCAGCACGAAGGGCAGGGCTCTTGGGGTTGCACTGCTGATGCATCCGGACCTTTACTACAGCAGACTTGTAGTAAAAAATCTACAAAACCAGACACTGACAAACCATATGTGAAAATGTTTCCTTGCCCCCCATATCCAGTAGTAATTCAATCAGTTAACAAAGCTAGCAAGCAAGCAAACAAAAATCTCTGAAAAGATATAAATCTCCTTTAGCCTGGCATAAATGAGACCAGTGGAATGAGTTTCAACAAGGCAAAGGACCACCAAGTGGTCCTGCACTTGGGCCACAACAACCCCAGGCAGCGCTACAGGCTTGGGGAAG
>BJBW01007117.1:67299-89452 GCA_004320125.1 Scolopax mira | reverse complement strand
CCCCAGCTCCCTCAGCCTCTCCTCATAAGGCTTATGCTCCAGATCCCTCACCAGCTTCTTTGCCCTTCTCTGGACCTGCTCCAGCACCTCAGTGTCTTTCTGGACACAGCACTTGAGGAGAGGTCTCACCAGTGCCGAGTACAGGGGGATGATCACCTCTCAGGTCAGGCAGTAAATATCCTACTGGAACCCATATTGGTAACACTGATCATCTGAAGCTATTTTTCTTTCACATATCTGAAATAGCTCCACATGGGCAACCCAAGTTAAAATACGTGATAATCTTGAAGAAGACCACAAATGTGAATACTGAGGCACTTTTGCAAGCACCTAAATGCCTTTTGAGCATTTGCAAACTCTGATAACTAATTAATGCAAAAAGTAACACATTGGATGCAATTAAGTACTTTAAAAATCTTGTTCTAACATTTCCTGAAATCCAAAGCCATGAAACCAGCGATAATACCAGGACAGAAAATTTCAGCTAAATGGCTGTGAAGCAAGGATTCCCTCTGAAGCAACTTTAGCTATAGGCACTGCTACCAGCTCCACCATCCCCACCTCCCGATGACACAGCTGCTCATCACACTTAATGTAATCACCCTTGTATAACCAGCCCCAGTTCAAGGCGCTTGATATAAATGTTGATGTCATGGTTTTAAAAACAACATTTCTATTAACATTCTGTCTCCAGCTTTCCCAGCTGGTTGCCTGCAGACCATTTCCCAAGATGTTCCAGTTCCCTCCCTGCAGAGCTTTCTCATGTATCTTAATAATGTTTCATAACATTTCTATTGCACCTTTTATTTTGACTCCCACTGACATATTCAGCTGTGACTTTCAGCGCAGCAGTAATACTGCTGTAGCTGTGATTGCCTTCAGGATACACTAAGGCAACATTTGTAGGGAAAATAAATATATTTTGCTAGACCAATTAAGGTAATTATAAAAAATAGACCATCTCACAGTCACACAAGGCTTTCCTCACAGTCTGCTGTATTGGCTCTACTAGGATTATGAACTAAAAATCTCCATTTAGTGGCATGCTGGCCAGAAGACTTAATTGTCAGGGAACATTACCTGACAAAGTTGTAGGAGTTAAAAGTTTGCAGGTTTTGTTTTTTTTTTATTTAGAAGCTGGAGCAAAATCTAATCAAACCAGAAACATATTTTCAAAAGCACCTTTCCTCTCCCTCTTGTCATTAGTCTCTTCACTGAACTTTTTCACCTTTTGCTATATATATGGATCGGTGAGTAACTATCTAAGTTTGATTCAAAAATATCTATATCCATTCAGAAATAGATGTCAGAACAAAGAAAATAATGTAATCAATCCAATGCAAAAGCAGTAAAGGAAGATGAGACAAAATCATTTTGCAGATCTGTTCCTAGCCTTTCCCCATCCCCATGGTTTCAGGAACAAGTACAGCAAGCAATCACACGCCGACATCTAGTTGCTTACATACAAGGCCAAAATATAGTGAGCAAACATCACTGAATATATTCTAAAAAAACCCCAAACAATTTAGTAGAGGGTGGGGTGTTGCAAATTTCTTCCACAGCCTCAGCAGCACCTCTTCAATGAAGCACAGTTCAGCTTCCAAGATCTCATCCAAAACTGGCACCTCTGCTGAGACTGTGAAAGGTCACGGGGAGACTGTGTGCGATGCAGACACCTGAGCAACCGAAAAATCCATTTTACATTTGTGAGGTCACTTAACGTCTGTATAGATGGCAGCATGCTTTTGTCACTGTTGAACTAAGGTCACTGAATCAGGAGCTTAAAATATAACTGTGTCCAGATTCAAGGCTTCAAGGACATCTTGGCTTTTATGTAAGTAACTACAAGATGCTGCCAATAGAGCAGTCATTTTATTGCCATACAATGAAAATGTTGTCTCTACCCATTCAGAATCAGACATGGGAAGAAATGTTTCAAAATGCAGGTATGTCTATGAAATTGGTAATTTTGGCCTCACTTCTGATTAATTGAAAACCATTCAATTAATTTCCATGTCGCATATGCTTCCCACACTTGAGAGACCTTCAACCTCCTTGTGCAGTGGAGGAAAAGTACACCTAGGACTGACTCTTAAACAACACTAACTGTAAATAGCCAGCACATTCCAATAAAAGCCAGTTCATATGACCTTCTGCATCTTTGTTTGAACCAAGCCAGGAACACTTCTGCTAAGCCATCTGCTCCTGTAATGAAAGCAGCAACACAAGGACACTGAAGAATGCGAGCTGTGCCTCAGCCATTTAGTCCTACTTGCGCCAAGGCAACATACGGTCATGTTGTATGTTCATAACATCACCAATGCAACAAGCTCTTCCTAATTTCAGATGAGGATAGTAGCCAGAATATGTTAAAAACAACTTTGTCAGTCCTAATAGCAATAACAGTGGTGATGACAGTAATAACAGCACAACAGCCCTGCCGTACAGAATGTCTCTATAGTTTTTTTTTGTTTACTTTCCAGTGGTCATTCCCTTTACTTACACTGTACTGTAGGCTTTTTAACTCTGTATTGAAAAGGCTGCTAAATTATATCACCTCAATCAAATATTACATTCATTCTGGACTAAAGTTGGAAAGGGGAGGAAAGGTAGATTACATACTGCCAGAATTAAGTATTTCTTAGGTCATATTTTCAGTCTGGAATCATTCAGGCTCTTGAATATAAGCAAAGATGTCCACAGGTTTGTATTACACACGCTAATCTTGTTGGATACATTTAAAAAAATCAAACAGCAGGTCTCAGATCTTCAGCTGCTCCTTCCTGTTAGGAGCACACCTGATCTTCCAAATTTCCAAGTGAGAAGGTTCCACCCCCTCCTACCACTGCCCCTTTATGGCCACAGTAGCTGCACTTTTCTCTGTGTTCCAAAGACGGAGATGCCAAAGAGAAAACCTGCAACTACGCCAGATACAGTATCAGAATTTCACCTCTTCTGCAGAGCTCTCACATATTGGTTATGACTGTGATCTCAAACCTTTCTGCTACGAGAAAGAACCAAAAGACCCATGTCACAATCTAGGTTTTTCTATAGGAAAATGAGAAAAAGTGCAAGAAAAAGTATGAAGAAATAATTTAGCTATGTTGCACTCTTACTTAATGGACTGCAAAGGAAAGAGGGAATATATATGGTCAGTAATTACTTTTTTTAACTTTTTTTTTTTGCACAGAAAGCATAGTATCGGACATGTTTAGAGAGCAGACAGACACAGAAGGACAAACTGAGGTTAAAAACGTGAAAGCCAAAGTGCATGGCTCACTTTACTTCTGCAGTTCTCTCTCAAGGCAAACTTCTACTGAAAATCAGTCAGATTAATTCTTTTGTTGGAAAATGAATGCCGGATTGATTACCAATGACCTCAATGCATCTCAAAGGACTGCACCTAGTGCAAGTACAGAGTGGAAGCTACAAGTGAGCAGAACCTCCTCCCAGAAGATTTAGAAGAGAGTGATACAGAGAGGGTTAGTCTTCCAGAGGCAGTCAAACCAAAGAATAGCTTGAGTTTTAAGTTTTGAGGATGCTTCTAAAGAAAAGTGTGCTTGATTTCAGATATTTCACAATCTAAATCTTTAATATCTCATCAATTCCAAACCCATTGTACAAGGCAGAACTTTACAGAGTCGCAAACAGAGCAGAAAGAAACCAGATGTGTGAATGACTGTTTCTAAAACCAAAATTTGTACAAAATATATACAGAGCATTAAGGGAACTGAGGCAGAAGATCGCTAATTTCTTCAGCCTCCACAGACATATGCCCAAAGGATGAAACTATCATCTTCTACATGTTATATCTATTCTGTGCCATTATAATTTCAAAACAGTCACATCTTTTGCCTAGGGAGTCTTCGCAGCTAGCAATGCTAACAAACCACTGAAAAATCACATATCCATTTCAAATCTGAGCAGAAATACAATTTGGTAGCAACTACTTAATCTATTTATTCCTCCAGATTTCAAAGATGAAGCCACAGCTTTCCACCCTTCAAATAAACTCACCCAGCAGGTGGGATGTGAGTAAGCTTCTCAGCTCTGTGCCCCAGTGAACCAAGGTGCACAGTGACATCCCATCAGCTGCTGTACATGTCCAACATGCGGTTGGAATCACAGCGGCTCTGCTCATTTGAGGGAAACTATGGACAGGCACTGTCTTTATTTTACACAACAGCTTTTCCACATGCTCATTCAAGCTGTAGAAGACGACAAAGCCAACACTATGGCTACTGCTTCCAAGGCTACATGGAGGCACACCTGAAGAAACCAGGTGGTGAGGCCACAGCAGGGACAGTATCTGTGACCACTTTGGAATTAAAGGAATGCTGTCCTGCCCATACAGAAGACACACTCATGTAGGCTCTGAACAAAGGAGAGGTGTTCATCCTGAATCATCAGTCTCAGGATCTGTCACCTGCTCTGCTGGAGTGGATAGAAGATCCATGCTTAAGTAAATATAACTTGTTTGATTTAAGAAATCACTGCCTCCAGCAAAGCTTGAGTATATATTTACATGAAGAACTGAAGAATGAGTAGGCAGAATGCAATATTCCACTCTACTCCAGAAGTACATTGCATGGAAACCCTACAAACCCAAGCCTGGAGCAACGTTAACATTATCTCACTGCCTACTAAAAACTTGCACTTTTGCTGTTCAACTTGACATTTGGAGCAAGATTCATTAACGGTCTAACATGAGGTGAATCCACTCACATGGCACATTTGTTTTCAGCAGCAAAGGGTACGTGACCTCACCGAGAGGCTGTGGTAGAGGGTCTCAGTTCAGGGTCAACATGCAGAGGACAAAGCCAAGAGCCAGGAGCTGGACTCTAGGGACCAGATACTGGCTCTGATTTGTATGTAGTTCCAGTTCTTAAAATTTATCCATTTAGAAACCTTATTGTCTTAGTTCATTCAACTCATAGCATGCACAGCATTATCTTTGGCAAATAACCTTTATAATATATGGGAAGAGGAGAACACTTACTAACAAACTGTCAGATTTCATATTTCCCTGGTTGCAGCTGACTCATTATGCAACTTGAACTTTATATTTAAATGCAGTGCATGTGCACAATATGTCTCTTGGTATTCGCTTTGGTTTTTTAAAATATGTTGTTAAATGAAAAATGTTCTGCTGCACAAACCAAAGATGCTGAACACAGTAAGCTACTGTCAGTTTTCAAATACATACTAACTTTTCTAACTGCTACATTGCATAAATAGATATTTAGAGTTTCTTTAAAAACAGATTATTTATATAACACTTCATAACAAACCCTGTAGCAACAGTACCATTTCCATGCAAATTTGTACTGAATGTCTTTTTAAAAATATACTCCCTTTATCTATATTTTTCACACAAAGGTAAAACAGTTCAGAAAACAAAGCATTATTTAGCCATGTAGTTTTTCATCTATATAATTTCTCATCAACATCTATTTTGTAAATATAAGGGGCCAAATTCAGATGTGTTATAAATTCAGAACCGCCACAATATTCTGTAATTAATATTTCCTGCCTTTGCAAAACATTGGGCAGATGGTTATGTTTTAAAGAGATTTCAGTGCAGTGACCAGAAGCCATTCCCCACTAATGGTGCCACACAATTAAGGTGTCTTAGGTCAGGATCCATCTTCGAAAGATGGTACAAAATCACAACTTCCATGAATTTTTACTAGAAATTATGGGTGGACCACCTCCAAAAATGAACTTCTTCAGTTAACCTGGTGGTCTTTTTTTATGGTGTGTCTTTTTATGTTAATTACATTTGATCTTAGGATGCTACCTCATATGTCAGAGCTCAGCAAAGTTTTTACATTAAATGTGAAAAATAAAGGCTTAGAGGACAAACACCAGAATCTAAAAGAAACAGAAGCCATTAACTGTTCATATAAATGGCAATCGCAATATAGACTCACAGAGACTAAGGATTTCCCCAGCTCCGTCTTCTAAGTTACAGGATCAGGTAGGGAAGAAAAAATTCTCTGTGAAGTTTTAGCCTAGTAAAACTGAAGTCTATTGAACAGAAATATCAATTTCTGAATTAACATTAACAAAATTTAAAAGTGAGGTGAATTTTGCATTTTAAAATGCTTTCAATGTCCGCATAGTGTCTTTAGAATTATGATTCTACTAGGAAAATTTGGAAACTGAATTCTTGTACTTAATTGTGACATTCTACTTCTGATGCAATCCAAACCATGGCCTTCACTGAACCAGGTAACATTCAGAACACACACAGGAGAGGGCACAGCAGCAGCACTGTGTGACAACTGGCTGCTAAATATAAAATCTCCAGGGACAGGAAAACAATTTGCACATTCACTACTGACTCTTCCTTCAAAACTGACAGCAATTACTAGGAATTAGTGCTGGGGGCTATGAGACAGATGGGTAATCCATCAGAGTACAGAAAGACAAGGACTTCAGGTGAAAGCAGCTTCAGATTTGGAGGTAAGAAGTGATGACCTATTGAAGGATCGATGATTGAATACAAGTCCCTTTTGTACTCAGCCCTCTTGAACATACAACCATTCAATAACCATTTTTCTGCAAGCCAACTTTTCAAACCCCTGCTCCTATTTCTGGCCACGTAACTTTGCATTCTGCATTACACATGCATAAAGAACAAGATTGCTGTGTATGAGTATATTTTTTCCTCCGGCAATGCATAAAGGAGTGGGAGTTCACATATGTGTGAGGCGTATGTGTGAGCATTCATCCATATTAACACTTATGGTTTGTGTGCTTAGGTCTTAGGCTTAGGTCTGTGTGCGAGTAATCAAAAGACAGGTTGAGACACAACAAGGAAATCTGTCCCATCTGTAAAATTGAATCAATCACGTGCTGTCAGCAGAGATTTAGCTCACAAAGAGCTCGAGTCTTACAACATATTATTGCTTTAAAGGCCACACTGTTAAAGAAAATTATATAAATTAAGCTATTGCTCACCACAGTATTAGATCCTTTATTTAAATGTCTAACATTTAAACATAGAGGAACAAACAAATGAAAAAGGCAGCTATCCCAGCATGTCGACATCAAGGTCTGAAAATCAATGGCCACTGCTAAAACCAAGGTGGCTGGGAGCCTTTCTGCAACCAGCCTTACACATCGAGGATACTAACTGGGGTGGTTTTATTTTTTTCCTGCCAGCTCAGGTTTTTCGCATCCAAGCAGCATATCGCAGTTGACACTATTTCTTCTCTATGAAGAGCAGAGAGAACAGAAGTCTTCTGAGTTCTGCTTCTCTGCCTGCTCAGGGGATCTAAGGAAACAGGGAGAACAGATGGGCCAAGTAGCATGTGCAAAAGCATCTCTGAACCCAGCAATTCACTTGACAGAAGACCTATAAGGGACACTTCAGCTGCCACACTCCCTAAGGTATCACATAACATTTTTGTTTCTAGGTTTTTTTGTGTGGTTTGTTGTTTTTTCTTGAATCACAGGCATATATCTTGCTAATTTGCTGTAATATTTTAATTACTGCTTAGCGATACAGTTTGGTGATGTTTTTTTGTCAGTGTTGGGTTGATGGTTGGACTAGATGATCTGAAAGGTCTCTTCCAACCTAAGCAATTCTATGATTTTTAATATATTAAGCCTAAAATGAGAATATCTATGAGACTTCTGGTATTGACAGCATTCTGCTAGTCCAAAAAACCAAAAGGCTCTGTTCAATGGGTCACAATTTATGACCATTCAGAAAAGGGCTTAGACGATGGTGTGACTCCAGAGCTGCCCAATTCCACTAAGAGAAACCAGTACAATTAGCATGGGGAGGGTACAACTGAGCTCTGTTTCCCCCCATGGCACTTTATTCCCTGAGTCTGGGAAGCTGCTCACACAAAAAAAGGATTTGCATCCCAGCAGCATTGAACACCCACAGACCCTGACAGATTTAGCAAGTGGTACGGTGATTCAGAACACAGAAGATGGATTAAAAATAGTGACGTTGTGGCTAAATTGCCTCCACTGTGCCTCTAAACACTGACAAACCTCAAAGCAGCCACTTAGGATACTTGAAAACTACCTGTGCAATTGCATGTCCATGAGCAAAAGTCATGAATCATCCAATGGACATGAACGCAAAGAGGCCAGGAAAAAGGCAACCCAGCAAAAAAGCCCAATTGTGCAGGTAGATACTGAATTAAACCAATATTTCCTGTTCATGCATTACAGCTTTAAAGAGAAATGAATCAAAAAAGCAAGGAGAGAAGGGCCTGGCAGAAGCCCTGTGGCATCCCTGAGTCCCAGGATATCATCTAATGGATACAGAAGAGCTCAAATATGCAGAGAGACTGATTCTACTTCCACTATCTGCAATCAGCGTGTTTGTTCTGGGATAAAACAAATATCCATAATCAATACCCAGGCAATGCTGGACTGTGTCTCATACACTTGAGCAATTGATCAAGAAAAAGTCTATCCCTGTGCTTACCCTTGTAAGTCTGCCAAGGTCAGTGTCACTTTAGGTTATCAGCTGCTGGAAGAGCTGGCTAAGTCAAAACTGCCTAAAGCAAGCTTTAAACTTACATACCCAACTTCTTTGACAAAATGTCTGTGTCTTACTGTATCTGAGTTTGCAATCCCCTGATAATGCAAGGCACGTTCTTCCCCTGTATTCCTTATTCTCTGTCCTTACTTCCCTTTTTTGGCTTGGCTAAATCTTCTGTATGTAGCAGAACGAGGCTCGATTACAGAGAACATACCAGTATCACTCAGCTGACATTCACCATTATATGTCCTGCTTAAGAAATCATTCAATTAGATTTAAATACTGGCAAGTTTTTTCCCAGGAAAAAGGTTTGTGAATGTGCAGTTTCCCACTGTGATTAAAAATCATAATTAAAAAAAATCAAACTTTTTTTCAACTTAAGGTACAAGCAATCATCTCCTTATCAAATATGATGCATCACTATTATGAGCACTAGTGTAAGAACTAGACCCCATATAATCTGAATGCAGGTTTTTGCTTTGGCCATACTCCTAGCAAGTATCCCAAAGGCAGCAGCACCTCTCTGGTCCATACAGCACCTTCACAGCAGCTCAGGATCTTTGTTTCACTGAAAGTTAACAGACTTCACATTTTTAGACTTCAAGTTTCCTTCAGTACCTAAGTCAAGTCTAAAGTAGTTCTTAATCTCCAGAGTAATTTAACTGCTTTTAATATATATGTTCTTTTCCACTCACATTTACTTAGAAACTCAGAAACTGGAACTGCTTGGGTGCCAGAGGGGATTTTAATGGCCAGTTAATCCCCCTTGTGACCCCAACAGGGATATGGAGGCCATGCAAGATGTGAGGCTTTGCAGCACTCCAAGAGGCTAGGAGCAAAAGCTTCCAGAAACCAGCATTATTTCCCAGACTGAATCTGGATCAGTTATCCCACAGGAAAACACAATTCTTCCTTTATTGTATCAATACTACCAAAAATTTCACCTCCGAAAATTATTCTTTAAACATAAATTTATTAGCATTCTGAAGGGAAAGGAAGAAAATATTTATGCTTTGACTAGCACAAACTTCTATGTTGCTGTTCTGGTTAAATCAGTCTTTTCTACTTTGTCTGTTTCTAGGAACAGTTCAATTTGCAAAGTCTCTGTCCTCAGGAATACTAAGCAAGGACCAGTACCGTACAAGAAGAGCTGAGAGCCATTCTCTCAAGGGATGAGCCCATTATGAAAAGAAACTGAAGAGCTTCTTGCAGAACATCTTGCAGAAGTCTGATTAAAAACAGAAACATAGAAGGTTAAACTTCTCAGCAATACCACACTGTTCAACAAAAGATGCAGCTGGTAGGGAAAGACGAACCTTTGCCTTCAGAGCTAAAAATGATAGCAAGTCACATCAATAGCAGTACTGCTAAAGAGCTTTAAAAATTCAAGTCATTAAGCTTATATCTACAGAATCATTCCCTTCGTACCACAGGTCATGAAGTGATAGTAAAGACTCAGGAATCAGGCACCAACCAGCCCTTGGTATCAAAACTCGGTAGGATAATTCAGGAATAAACAAAATTAATACAGTCAAAAAGAGAGTCAAGAGTGAAATTAGCATTAGAACTAGAAAGAAAAGAGAAGCTGTACATTAACCTCTGAATAGTACATCCCTCGGTTCCCTTTTTTCCCCCATCTAGTACATCTCAATCTTTTTTGGTATTTTAGATGAAGGAAAATGGTTTTGAAGTGTGTATGAAGAATGTTTCTAAAGGCTAGCTTAACTTTTTTTAACTTTTTTCTGAAAACTACTTAACTTTTCAGATTAAGTACTTTTGAAAACAAGTCAGAGGAGGTGCTAAGAAGGGACTGACAAGGCTGTAAGGCAGCAAGGAGTGGTCTTCGCCTGCTGAAAGGAGAGGCTGTACATCCAGCAAGAACAACCAGAATCATCTAGAAACGGTGCATGTGAATTGAGGTGAGGATCGGTTTTGAACTGTCTCCTAAGGTCAGATCTCTTGATGTCACACAACCACCACTCACCCCTACCTCCTTCATTCCCAAGGCCAAGTGTAGGAGATAAAACAGCAGATCCAAATTTCCCCTCATAGGAAATTTGGCAGCGCCACAGGCGACCAGAGCCCCCACAGCCTCAACAAACTGCCTCTGTGTGAGAGAGGAAATTCACAGGAGAAACATAAAGCTGATTAATAGGAAAATCCCTACAACATCCTAGTTCCAGAGACGTTCAGATCAGGGAAAAACACAGTAAATGGTATTTCCAGGCTTACAAGTAGCAGTATCATGTTAACATTCACCATAAGCTACCAGTCTCACTGCATCCCAAAACTCTGCTTCAGCTCCCCATACTGCTTTGGTTTTGTGCTTCAGAGGAGATTTTATGAAAACAGCATCACTTGACTGCAAAGACACAAATAATCAACATATAGAAAATATTTTTTTCTAACAATATATGTATAGATACACAGTCAAAGGACTTTCCATCAAAACAACCAATGAATTAAACTGAGATTAAGTCTGCCAAAAAAAGTGACCGTGAACAGCAAATGCTAAGATGACTAGACAGCTGCAACTGGGAGCTGTTACACTGTTTCCTTGGAAAAAAATAATTATCAGACTTCAGATCAGAATTATAACTATTTCCTCTGAAAGTCTGCATTTTTATATCACAGCTTTAAACAGGTGAGAATGGCAAATATAACGAATCATTTACCTGCGATACTAATGCACTGCCACAGAACCTCTTTGGCTGACAAAATTTCTGAGCTATTTTAAATGAGTGTACCCTGACATTATTTTAATATTCTAATAATGTTGGCATTCAAAAAGTTTGTTTGAAATACATTTTTTTCAGTCTGTTTTAAGTTAGGTGGCCATAAACTTGGCCTGGATGGCATACTAGCTTTCGGAACTGCATAGACCTCCTTGCTCTAAGTACAAGGTTTCTCAGACAGACTGCTGGAAGAACCAAGGAAACTCTACGCACATGCAGAATCCAGAGCTGAAAAATGCACCCATTAATAGCATCCAGGAAGCACACCTCCCATCACATCAAGGCTACTGCAAAAAGGCATCTTTCATCATGGTTTTGACAAAATCCCTCTCCCTGCAGCGAATGCAATTTATCTGATGGATTTCTCTTTGAAATGAGGAATGAAGTCCTTCCCTGTAACGTTACTATATGTGAAATAAAAATGAAATAGAATCTAAATATACCCAACACTACTCTGCTCCCCATCTCTCACATGAATCCAATATCGTTCTTGCACCCAAATAGAAAGATTGGAGGCAACGCTCATCCATTTTGCAGTGCAAAAAAGCAACCTTGTAAATGTTAAGAACAAGCATAAGAGCCTTGAAATGACTGTCAATGAGAGTAGTATATTTTTCATAATTTCATTGCTGGAGGATTTTTTTTTAGCTTCTTACTCTTGTCCAGCATATATCCATCCATCCATCTGTCTCCACGTAAGATTAATAGGGCCACGCTTAAAAGCATTAGAGCACAAGTGCATACAAAGAGAAGTTGTGTCCCCCTCCTTTATCACCAGATGCCCGTACTACTCCATGTGCCCTTTCCTGCAATTTCTTCCACGCAGCTCTCACAGCTGTGTCCCATCATGACCTGATTTCAAAAACATAATAAGGATAATGAAGCTGGACTTCATCTACGTGCATTTTACAATAATTTGCATATTTTACTCGGTGAATATTTTCACTGGGATATTCCTTTTGGACAAAAATATCCTAGCCTTTGCAAACCAGCCTAGTTTTGACTAAATCTGTCCTTTCTTTTGCTGGTCTCTAAGACAGAGGGGCTGGGTGCGGGCAGCAGTGACAGATGAGGCACAGGTTATCAGCAGCAAACGGCTCTGCCAGACTTGAAAGATGGATTCTTCCATCTGGGCAACCCTTTCTGAGCGTCATTCTTCAAAAAGAGAAGGGGCTAAAGCCTGAAACAACCACCTCACTCCTTGGGATGTGAATCATATAGCAGAGGGGCAGAGCAGAGAGGAATCAGCATCGCAGTTATAAGTGTCTGTGACTGCACTTTTTAGGGGTCATGGTCCCCCTTCAGAGGAGAGAAGAACGCTCTGCATTTCACAAGACCCAGACAAATGTCTGTGCATTCTCATTTTCACTACTGCTCATCATTTAATCTTAATTCTTTCAAGATTACTGCAAAGCTGGTAATTGCAATCAAGCTATTTTATAAATCCAATTTACAGGAGACCAAATTATTTATTATTTATTTTCAGCTTTAAGTGGATCATTTGTGTTTTCTCTAAGTAACACAATGTATATAAAAATATCCCTAAAAATGTCAGCTAAGTGTAGAGATACAGAAAAATGTCTGTCTGTACCCAAGGCTTTCAGAATACAAATCATTACTCCACAAAAAACATAGGAATAGCACGTTAGGAGTGCACAAAGTGTTAGAAATAAGCAAAAGACGTACTCAGGGCTCCTGAAGTTCTTGCTGCTAAAAGATTTACTCAAGCAAGTAGCCCTGTTGACTTCAATCCCCAGACGACCGCAGTCTTCCTCTTGCTAATTCAGCTCTTAGCATTGCTCTAAATCTCTCAAACTCCCATTTTAGCCTAAAAGAGCAGCTCCCACACACTCTAATATCCCTCACCTCTCCCCATGCCACTCCAGATGCCTGAATTGCACCATCTTTCTGGATACCCACCATTAGCACCCATTTCACTGAGAATGGGAACTCAGGCACTGGAGCTGACAGCTGTAAGTGGCTGCTTCTAAAAATCCTTGTTAAAATCGTTTATTTGCAAACAGACATGGAAGTCTTAAGCTCTTGTGACTGCCTTTTGGGCGGATCCAATCTATTACCACAGAGCTATTCAGTATATACAACTTCACTCAGTTTACAGAAGTAAAATACAAATTCACTTGGGTGCAATTTAGTGTGGGAATAACCATACTGTTTATATCATGATCAAGTACAAAGAGTTGGTCTAATATCCCCAAGGAGATCAGACTGTGTAAATAAGCATCTTTTACAGGACGACTCTAAGATTTATCCCCGATTCTTTCCAGATTCTTTCTTCCCAGAAAATCCTTGCAAGTCTTCCCAGATTAGCAAGGCAAACCTGACCTTTCTGATAGCTGCTGGTAAGATATCTGATCTTATGGTTAAATACAAACTAGTGACCTTAACTAAACTAGAAAAACCTAAGTTCCACCATGAAGAATCACAACTTCTCCTTCTGTGTTGGCAGCAACCTATCAACATAGGGCAGTTAACTTAGCTTACACAGTAATTATTAACTAATATAGAATCATAAAATTGTTTGGGTTGGAAGGGCCTTTAAAGTTCATCCCTGCCATGGACAGAGACCCTTCCCACTAGACCAGGTTGCTCAGTATATATATTTATCCCAATATATATCTATTGAGCAATATGTAGATATACATTTTAAAATATTAAAATATAATATATGTACATATAAATATATCTAAATATTAATATTATAAACACACACACACACACATATATATATATATATAAAAATCTGACTTTTCAGAGACACTTTGCTGGGTGGGAGGAGTCAGGATTCCACCTGCCCTGACCCAGAGAACTGGTAGCATCAGTCAGGATGGCCAGAGACACAGCATGGGTGGATTCACCCTGACAGACAGCATCACAGAGGAGGTAACACTTGGCAACCCCACATTAGAGACATAAATTCTTACAGAATCCTGTGTTGCAGCGAGGAAGATTCAAATTAGACATCACAAAAAACATTTTTATCATAAAGAGAGTGAAGCACTGAAATAGCTACGCAGAGAAAATGTAGTTTCCAATAAAGTCTTGAATGGTAACTTCCCTGAGGTAGGTATGGGGGTCCTGCTCTGGGAGGAAGGATGAACTGCAGGTGTTCTGGAGGTCTTTTACAGCCCTATTTCTGAGACTCTGCTCTCCAGTCTATTGTCCCACCTCCAGAAAGATAGGAATGAATTTTTTATTCTATAGCTTTTTTAGTATACACATTCACTAGTGCTAAGGGCAGAAGGAAGAACAGGATGCCACCTTTACAGGCTTCTACCTCTGAGCATCCTCGTCTCCCTCACAGCATGCAGGGGAGCTTTTCTCTTGGATGTGTACAGTGCTCTCCAGCCTCCTGACGGATCAACAACCAGGCTTGCTGCTGCCTTTCTGCAGCACCAAAAAGGAAGATCTGAAGGCTTTACATTTTCAAAGACAACCTCTGCTTTTTAGTGTATTCTTCAGGTCTCTGGAATGGGAGCCCAGTGATACAACAATTCCCCTGATTCATGTGCGTACTCTATCCTGACTTTTCTTTAGCAGTATACAAGAGAGTTTATTTTTAGGACACTATCTCATGATACCCTTGATAACCCAACATCTACATAATCTAACCCTTAGTAATCTAACCCTCAGTCACCTAACCTATTTTCTTCTTCAATCTTTTAAGCCCCATCTCCTCTTTTCAGTGTCCAAGTAAACTTCTCCTCTCCTCCTACCAAGAATCTGTAAATTTTTACTAAGTGCAGAATTTGGTTTTACACGCAAGTTCTGCTTCATCCTTAGCACCCTAACTGCTCGAGTATGTTAGAATTATTTAAAAATGGAATTCTTGTCTAATGCTGGCCTTTCATGAGCTATGATGATCAAGCTAAGGTCACCAACCACAAGACTGAGCACAGCAGAAACATCATTCCTCTTAATATGAGCTTTGCACTATGAGAAACTGCATGAGACCATTTTTCAGGGCTCAAACCTAATTTGCAACATTTTCCTATTTTTTTTTATTATTCCATAGAAGATGTTTCCAGTGTCTGGAAAAGTGCCACGTGCATATGACAGACATAAAGGAGTCAGGCAAATAAACTGCACTGGAAAAACTTCCTCTGTGATTTGCTTAAATAGCAATTTACATGAATAGGAAATCTGCTGCTCATTTCAGTTAGAAGAGAGCCACTGCCAAGAAATCCTATTATAAAGGCTGTATCATACAAATTAGGATTAGGAGTTTCCCTAAATTCTATTTACAGAAGAAAGGGCTGGAGGAAGATTCAGAGGATCTCTTCCCTGTGTATGACAAGATCTGTTTCTTATGTGAAACGTGTCTTTAAGTCATTTCATCCTTCTATAGCAATTTCCCATCTATGAAGGGAGGAAAAACGCACCTGTTTTCCTTTATAAAGGGCTTTGAACTCTATGGATGAGAAGGGCTATATTTTAAAAGTAACATTTTTATCATTATTGTTACTATTAACCTAATACAAGTAAGAACATCTGTTAAGTTTGGGGTTTTTTTCTTTTAATGTTTAGCAAAAGTAAGTAGTGACACCGGCAGAAAAGGGTCACGTACTGCTTTCTAAAGTTGGTCATTCTGACAACAAAAAAAAAAGGCTTGTTTGATACAGAAATGTTCCACATAAATTCTGGAACTTCCCTATGGAGAAAAAGTTTTGTATAACCCCTTAATAACAAGCAGAAGAGCACCCCAGGACAGATACCCAATTTAAAAGCTGATAGGATTCAGGGGTCACCCGCCACAGGCATGAAAACACGTCCAACACATTTTCCCTGCAGGGGCTCGGCAAGCACAGATGGCACCAATAACCTTTTCCACTGTGTTCAGCACAGGGAGGAAGAAACTCCCCAGTTTGGATAAATCCCATCAGCAGCCCAGCTGTTTGGGAAAAGCCATCGGGGAAAAAAAGGCAGCCACACTCAGCGTCGAGGGAAGCAAGGGGGTAAGGTAGTCAGAAGGAAAGTGAGGACGTTAAAAACTGCTACTACAGACCATTCCGCTGTGAAATCTAGTAGAGGAGCAGCCTATAATTGGTTTCATAATGCTCTGCTCATGCCACATCAAAGACAGTCGCTGAGAAGAATATGTAAAGCCAAGTGAGGAGATGTTGGTTTCACAGCTGAGTTGCCGAAATTTGTTAAGATACAAGTACCTTCAGTCCCCGTAATATGTTAGCAAAGCTAATTTTTACAGTTACTGAATCAAATTGTACACATGACACAGCTTCATCCCTCAAGCTCATTTCCTAAGTTATGTTCTACACTAAATGCAGCCCGGTTTTTCATTCACACTTGCACTGGCATATAGCAAGTATGAATGTAGGCCATACTTCTTGTCCTTTTCATGCCTAAAACCTCACTGAAACGCACAGCACGAGTGCAAGCTTTTCTACTGTGCATTTTGTTGTAAAAAATACTAATAGCAATCAGAGGGAGACAATATTTGGAATACACGTACTCCAAATACAAATTTACTCCAATTTACTCCAAACACATGATCAACTCTATAGAAAAAATCACTAAAAAGCTCGAAAATTTAAAAAAAAATTTACTTCTTTCTAATTCTGGTAAGAATATTTAATTATTAATCCACACAACCACAAAAACCATGAATGTTAAAGAACCTCCTAGTTGGTAAACTTTAGTTTATACTCTGTCCATATCCCTATTTCTCACCCCTCTAACATTTTTCTTTGGGAGGTTCTAAACTACTTCATAATACACACATGAAATACATCGCTTACCTACTTTGCAGATGAGAAAAATCAAGCAAAGCATAATTAATTCATTCTTCTAAAGTTGTAATCAGCCCTAATAGAGAGATGAAAGATACTCTAATTTGGGGAATAAGGAAGTGAAACAGAGAAGCAAGGTTAACCTCAGTCTCTGATTCCCACAATAAATTGGGGATAAACTTCCTTCTTGCAGGGTGCTACGAAATCAATTTAGGATTCATCTATCAAGTACACCCACCCCTCGCAAGGCTGCAGGGAGAAGGATGTGCCACTAAGACAGAGGAAGAGCTGCCACCCTACAACGTCACTGGCCCTGCCACTTGCCATCAGAACAGCTACGAAACAGTCCTTAACTGCTAACTTAAGTCTGCAGAGAGGGCAATGGAGGCAGTATGAGGTAGACCTGGGGTTGAGAATAAGATTGTGTCATGGTGGGAAAAATCTGTCCCTTCCAAAATACCAAGCTTCTCCAATAAGATGGAGGTTAAAAACAATCCTGCAAAATAACTGATGCTTTCATCAACCGTACAGAGAACTCCAGGCTGAAATGTCTATTTTGCTTGACAAGCAAAGCAGATGCACTGAGAGGGAGTGAGTAAAATATATGAACTACAGACTTAGCGAAAGGATATCAGAAGACATTCTGATTTTTTCAGAAAACCTTCTTCATAATCCAAAAATACGTGCAAGGCAGTTAGGGGGAATCTTTGGCTGGCTTCTCTCGCCAAAAACAACTGCATGTTGACTTAAAGTAAGCCTTACGGTGGGCCTGCCTCATCAGCACACACAAAAAACTTGTATTACCCCAAGATAACGAGACCACCATCCTCAGAAACCTGAGGGATGTGGTTTTGGTAGCCTCCAGATACAAAGGTTAGATAGTATAACCAAGGCATAACTAGGACTTCAAATGCAATAAAATCACAGAGCAGTTAAAAATTCATCTTTGATCTAGAAAAAAACCCCACCACTGTTTGGCATGGTATCACTAACGTTCAAGATAACGTTTGAAGACTTCACAACATGCCAGATTTCTTTACCATCACACATGATGATGGACTTCCCATCTTAACAGCACTCACCATTGTGAAGGGATGTTGCCTGCAGGATGTGCAACCAGGGAAAACCTAGCAAATTTATTGCAGTGCCAAAAAAGCACAGCAATTTCCACATGTACATGGCTCTATGGGAGCAAGCTCATGGTGTGAATGACCAGCAACCAAGAAAGTGTGATGTAGACTTAAGAAAAGTTTAGGGAAACTGGAGTCTTCCAGTCTTTGGAGGAACCAGAGTTGGCATTTCTGCAGTAGAAGACCAAAGAGATTCACAGATGCACATGAATGGAACAGAATGGAGATGGAACATAACACCAAAGACAGCCAGAAAGCTGAGGAGCAGCAGCTCTGCTGAACATCTGCTGTGAACAAGATGGGAAATAGCATCTTGGCTTAAACAGCAGCAAGGATGCTTCAGGTTAGACCTTAGGAAAAACTTTCTAGTTTAAAGGTTGAAGCACTGGCAGAGGGTGATTAAAGGAGAGATGGAGACTTTTAAAGAAGATTAAACAAACATCTTGCAAGAAGAACACCTGATCCTGCTTGAGGCCAGGAGGCAAGATGAGGTGACAGCCCTTGGCCCCATTCAAGCCTACAGAGATGCCTATTGCACCCCAAGCCTCCTCGTGAGACCACGCAGAAGACACTGCAGACAAGCAGAGCTCACACAACAGACCTAGGACAATAAAGCAGGTGACAGAGACCACATAACAAACCTCAAAACCAGAAGCTTACTGAACTTTTTTTTCCTTCCTCTCCTTTTAGATTTCCCCCACCTGCAATTTAAATATAGTTCCACGAATTTTAAACATATGGACAAATACATTCTTACACCTCTTAACTCCATACTACAGGCTTCACAGTGAACTCTGTACAATGCCTTAAAACTCTGAAATAACTTGTCACCAGCTCCATCCACTTCTGCATTTAATTTTCCTCTTACCAGCCTTCCCACCCTCTTCCCACTTTCTTATTTTCTTTTTTTTTTTTTCCCCTACACTACGGAATTACAGCGAAAAGCAAGATAAACAAAGATGATTAGATGAAAGCCACACACTGAAGTACGAGAGATTTACTTTATCCTTTGTATCAGCAGAGTTAAATACATCAGGGAGGAGTGAGGTGTGTCAATAGCTGAAAGGTTTGTTCATTTGAGTTCACTTCTACAGCAAATTTTCTGCAAGATCCTCTTTTGAGAATGTCAGAATGTAATAAACAGAGTTATTCTCTGTAGGGTTATTGACAGGCAAAAAAAAGAGTTATAAGTAGTATTGATTGGGGGTGAAATGGTAGAACGTGACAATCAATAGAGCTTAGTCAGATATAAAATAGAAGGAGTCACACAAGTCTTGACAAGATTATTACAGGAGCCAAACCCTGGTATCACTAAGGAAGGGAGGGAGCTATAAATGGGATCCAAAATGTAAGCTGTGGATGGCTTTATAGAAAAAAAATCACCGTAAACTATTCATTTTCATTTTTTAATATGCAAGATAGCTTTTATTTCAGCATATTGTCACTGCTGTTTTTCTAAAGCTTTTGAAACAAATTCTTTCCACCTCCATAGTATTTTCATTAAATGTCATCAAAGCTCTTTTCAAATCTCTGAGAGAAGTATGATTATCCTTATTTAACAGATAATGAGAAGATAGAAAGAGATTGGGGCTACATTTTCCAAAGCAGCCAGTAATGCTGGGTGCCTTCTGTGTGGGTACGCAAATGCATACAAACAGAGGAGTCCGACAGCCAGTTCCCAATCTTTCAAAAGTCCTGGGAAACCACAATTTTGGTCGATACCAAGGGCTGCTTACAAGTTCTGGAACTCTGGGCCATGGGCTGGGGAGCTCCACAGCAAGCCATGCAAATACAGCAAGCTCGCTCACAGATACAACAGAGCCTAAAATAGGAGAGATCCTAATTTACAGTCCTCTGTTCTAATTACAGAACTCATTATTTTTACCACCCGAATGACTCAGGGTGAAGAAAAAACAACAAAACAACCACCACGGCATATTCTACCGCATGAAAGACCTGTACATTTACCAGTATTTATAGAGTACCTAACTTCCAAGCACAACCACACTGGAAACTAAGAGCAGTAATAACTCAGAAACAGCAATGAATACTTTTCACTGGTTATTTTACCCATGCACAACCAACCATCCCAGCCTTTTCCTAGTCTCTGGGGGAAAAAAAAAAATTTGAAAAAAAAAAGTCCTTGAAGATCCTAAAACACCTTACAAGTGGTATTTGATATAGAGTTAGTTACGCTGCCAAGGTGAAAGGCAGGGGTGTTAGTAATGAGCAGCATCACAGAAGAATTTATTGCAGGCTGTGAAGAAATCTACTACATTTGAGGGAGATCT
Source organism: Scolopax mira (assembly GCA_004320125.1). Taxonomy (NCBI): domain Eukaryota; kingdom Metazoa; phylum Chordata; class Aves; order Charadriiformes; family Scolopacidae; genus Scolopax; species Scolopax mira. The sequence goes on along the minus strand of BJBW01007117.1, from coordinate 69,019 downwards.
AAGCCATATTTTGAAGAACCTCTTGCACTAATCAGCTGAATAAACGCTGACAATCAAGCTGCGGGATATCCACAGCTTCAGGGAGGAGGGGGCCTCTGGAACAGCCTCAGTTTTATGAATGGAGCCATGAGGAGGAGGTTAGGGAAGGACAGGAGCTCGTATGGCTCCAGTTGGGAGACAGGCACAGGACAGGCATCACCAGGCTGAAGCACGAGCTGGCCAGGAAACCAAGGGAAACGCAGTTGCAGAAGATTTAAAAAATAAATAAATAAAAAAGCCACCGATTTCAAAAGAGGGATTCGTGGAGACTGCAACAGTTTAAAAGCTTGCTTAGCTGGAATCACATTTGCAGTCACGGGATTTCTATCAGAAAATGGCTTTATAACTTCAAGACAGAAAACTGGGACGGAATCACATCAGGAGGAGGATGGACAAGACAACTTCTTGAGGTCCTCTTCAGCTGAATTCCTGCAAGTCTACCTTCGGTGACAGAACACACATCCGGATGGGAGTTGCCTGGGCTCAGGCATTCAAGTTGGGAAATTTTGGCATAAGTCTCTGGCGTGAGAAGAAGCCCAGGCAATTTTTATGTCGGACTCTGCCTGCCATTAGCGAGGCGATTCAATCATAAAATGGCTTATTCTCCCAACAGCAATAGATAACGCCGCGCCGGAGCAGAAATGCGAAGCTGCTCTCGTTATCACAGCTAAGTTCATTTTACAGCAAAGCCGTTTACTTTAAGACTTTTCCAGCAATCCAAGTCTAATTATGGAATCAATTTAAAGCAATTTTGTAATTAAATGTACCTGCTGAAAATATCTGGCAGGCTCAATAATTTAAAATGATGGTGTTAAAAAAAAAAAAAAAAAGTAATTAAAATGAAAAAGGCCAAACACAGCTGGGTCACTCCCCGGCGAGGGGAGCGCTGAAGGACGTTGCGTTTTCAGACCCAAAAAACCCAGCCCACTTCTTCTCCGAAAATTTCTCCTCTCACAAAATTTCTCCCCTCTCCAGCTGAGTGGGGATCGTGCATCGAGAGTCACCTGAGAGATGCCCGAGTGGACGGTGGGGGAAAGGGAGGGGATCGGGGGGGGGGGGGGGGGGGGGGGGGGGGGGGGGGGGGGGGGGGGGGGGGAAGGGAAGTGCTTTTTATTTAAAAAAATAATATATATATATATATAAAAAACAATAAATCAGTACGCTGTTTTCAAACCCTGCTGTACTTCCATGGAGCCGCTGCTCCCCAACAGGAGCCGGGGTGAGGCTTCCACCTCCTGGGGTGCCCCACGCGTGGTGCGGGGCACGGGTCGGCGGGGGGGCCACGGATTGGCGGGGGGGGACGCAGCGGCGTTTCGCTCCCCTCGGAGGGCACCGGGGGAGGGAAGGGAGAGGGGGGGAGTTTCCCCGCTCCCCCCTCCCCGGGGTTGCGGGCGGGGGGGGGGTTCGGCCCGGGTACCGGGAGGAGGAGGAGGATGAGGATGAGGAGGAAAGGGGGGGCCGGGGCCGCTCACTCACCGCCCGCCGCCGGCCCCGGGCCGAGGCTCAGCGCCAGCTGCAGCCAGAGCGCGGCGACCAGCGCCCGCCGCCGCCTCCGCCGCGCCGCCGGGAGGGCTCCGCCGCCGCTCGCCCGCTTCCCATGACACATCTTCTGCCGCCAAAGGCATCCGGTTCGCCGCTGCCGCCGCCGTCGCCGCCTGCAACGACAGACCCCCTCCGCCTC